>JBAMJV010005647.1:0-30246 GCA_037951105.1 Echinarachnius parma | reverse complement strand
AACCACAAATCACAGGAGTTATTAATGTGTGTTTGTATGTGTGTGTGTGTGTGTGTGTGTGTGTGTGTGTGTGTGTGTGTGTGTGAGGGGTTGTTTCGGTGGGGGGGGGGGGGGGGGGGGGTGGGAGTGGGGGTGGGGTGAGGGTATCTATTTCTTACAATCTACATATGGACAATAATGTTGATTTTTCTTCGTTCGGGAGATTTTTTAATCAGCACAACTGGATTTAATATTATTGGAGTAGAACTGTTTCACAATCTCAAGGTCTATGTCCGTACGGATGAATGTGATATGTTTTTCTTCTTTCGCATCTTCTTCTCCAACTTCGTAATCCTCCTCCTCCTTTTCAAAATCCATCCTTACATTATTGTGTTACTCTTCTTCCGTAATGGTCCACCTCATATTTTCGCTATTTCCCGTGGTGATGATGATGGAGATAATGTTAATGATAACCGTGACCATGATGATTTTTACCATTATATGATTCTACTTTGAGTTTGTATTCGTAAGTTTTGGAAAGTTATACTTAACATATTGTTGTGGTTTCCCCAAATATTAGACTTAAAACAAATCTAAATTATTTAAGAAAGGAAGAGACACGTCTGAAATTATAATTACTGTTACATTTTAACCTTACCTACGTACTTACATATGACTTAACAGTATGTGTTATGTAAATAACATAAGGCAAATGTCCCCGTTTTATAGCACCGTGGCACAGATTATCATAACTTTAAAACAAAAAGTCCAATACCAAAGAAAATTTACAATATAATACACGTGTTGGACATTATGTATGTCATGTATAAATATAAATCCAGCGGAAGCATTCATATTCGCCAAATGGTATGTAACTGGAAATTGATACGTACAGATTGAAGTATGAAATACCACATTGCCCAATAAGTGCACTATTAAAAGAGCTCGTAGTGTAAACAAAGCAACAAGAAGTGTAGAAATATGTATTTATATGTTATTCATGTGTACTAGATAATACAGGCTAATTATACTAATTAAACAGGACCGGTTTACCCTCTAAATACATCATGCTGGGAATACATGTGATTTACAATAGTAGCGTAATAAAATAATAATTTAACTTTGATCTAGAATTATACACTTAAACCTTGACGTTCAAATTGTGGGAAATACATGATTATAACTTAAAGAAAATTGCGGTTGTAGTATCACCGCACAGTACCATCACATAATATACATATCAATGTGGGAAAACAAATTCGTTTTGAATAGGCACTGCAGTGTTGACTTGGAACATGAACAATAGACAAATCAGACAAAGGACATTGGACCCATCCGAGGATCGGGAATTAATGGCAAAATAGTTGTAATATCACACACACGTCATTCGTCGGCGTAGGCTATATGGCTCAACAATAATGTGTAGGGTCATGTCATTATACATTATAGTTTTGATCTTGTAAAGCACACGATACAATCACATAATTATGTTGATATAGTATTAAAATATGTCCCTACTCGGTCTTTGATATCAAATACCGAACTGGGAGAGTTAATTGGGAGTAATCGACAACAAATCTGTGCACGCCCACCTGCACACCCGCACCTAAAAAGTTTACTTCTGTTTACACTGCATGGGGAAAAACACTCTGCCGATCGCGCAAGTTGTGAAACTGAGTTTAACTTATTATTTCTTTCTCATATCGACAATTTTTACTTGAATCAGATCAGACTGGTTTCCAGCAGGTCCCTGTAACATCGTAACACAATCGTGTTGAAACATGGTATTTTAACACATTGTTTTAAACAAATATGTACGTGTACAGTAGTATTATATGAAAGTTAAAACAATTAGAGTACACGACCTTGATGTTTCGGTTACAGTCCGTTATTCCGAAGGTTTGTTATTCCGAAAGTTCAGTTATTCCGAAGGTTCGTTATTCCGAAGGTTCGTTATTCCGAAGGTTCGTTTATCCGAAAATAAAATCGGGTTCGTTATTCCGAAGGTTCGTTATTCCGCAGGTTCGTTATTCCGAAGGTTCGTTGATCCGAAAATAAAATCGGGTTCGTTATTCCGAAAATTAAATCGGGCTTGTTATAATACTATAGTTTGTGTTTTGTGTATTTAATTTACAGCCTGCATTAAGCATACCCCTCCCCCTTTCCCTCCCTTGGCCAGACCAATCAAACATTTAAGTTTATTTTATCTCTTTATATGAATTTATAGCATTATAACAAACCCAAATTCATTTTCGGATTAACAAACCTTATTTCATTTTCGGATTAACGAACACTCCGGTATAGGAAATTTGCGTGTTCGGAAT
The DNA here is from genome assembly GCA_037951105.1 of Echinarachnius parma. Classification (NCBI taxonomy): domain Eukaryota; kingdom Metazoa; phylum Echinodermata; class Echinoidea; order Clypeasteroida; family Echinarachniidae; genus Echinarachnius; species Echinarachnius parma. The sequence goes on along the minus strand of JBAMJV010005647.1, from coordinate 27,943 downwards.
AACGAACCTTCGGAATAACGAACCTTCGGAATAACGAACCTTCGGAATAACGAACCGCACCCGATGTTTCAAAGACATGGTAAAACATGAAATAGTCCCTTAAAGGGGCCGTGCAAACTAAATGCATGTTGACTTCAATCTGTTCATCTGTATTAGTGTACACATTCAATATTTTAAAGCGGTTTGACCTAAATATGTTTTGTATATTTTTAAACATTTTATCATTTATTTTTCTTCATGTTGCTATACCCCACCTCCTAAAAATCCCTCCAGAGTAAATTATATTGTTGACCAGTTGTGACATCATCTGTCAATCACTGGTCAGCTACCATGACATTAACAGAAGATGAAAGTACAAAAAGAACATCCACACAAAGGCATGCCCTGTATACCTCCATGGAATAGCTTAGACAGTGCTTTTCTTCTGACATAGCAACAGCTATTGAAATTAAAGGTGTGTGAGTTGGTATTCTATACAACCATGGGATGCTATTGTTATTAGGCACTCGGCTTGGATATAGGTCACTTGTTTGTAACTGAGTAGTGAATGGCTGATGATTTCACAACAGGCCAACAATATAATTCTACTCTGGAGAGGTTTTCAGAAGTGAGGGCTAAACAATATGGAGAAAAATAATTACTAAAATGTTTTAAAATAAACAACATATGTTTGGGTCAAATGGTTTACAAATAGTTGATGTGTACACTTATAGAGATGAACAGAAGATAACATGCGTTTAGTTTGCCTTGCCACTTTAATGACATCTCAGAACAAGGAGTTTGCTTTGAGAAGTGGTGGGGGAGGGGATCCATACATTAAAAACTTACATCCCTACTACAGCTAACAAACAAGCAGGTAATTTTAATAAAGCCAGGGGGTGGGGGCGGGCAAGGTTCCCTTTCCTGCACCAACTTGGGGTTCTCTACATAATATGTACATGTTCAACCTCGACATTTGGAGGATGTAACTGAAGAAGTTAATCGTGGACATAAATTAAGAACATTTCAACGTCAGTCCAGAAAAAAACGTCACCTTTCGGTGGCAAACAAAACTCATGGCGCTACTCAGAGCATCCATAAAGAGCATGCGATAGCAACACAGAAACTATCCCCACTCTTCAAAAGAAATAATGATAGGGGTGATTCAGGGACATTTGGGATGTGTAAAAATAGGTCTTACTATACACAGATTGCTTTGTGTTATGCGTTTTGGTTCGCTTTGTTTGCACCCTGTATATATTTTGTGGACGCCCTACACCATCGAATAGTGAAAAGAGATGACCAGGCCTGGTTGTGGAAGATGTAACTTACATGTATAATGACTAATTTAGTGTTAACATTATTTTTATATAATTATGTTGATTTTAATAGTTTGATACATGTGTAAACCCCACACTGAGAACTAAAGTGGAGTGAAGAATGTTTGATGTAGATTGGTGAAGCCACAGAGTAATAGTGTCATCATGTTCCTATGGGCTGGGCTGGGCTGTGGTAGGTCATGTTAGTCGATTGAGATATACTTAAATAATAGAGAGAAGGCTGGGGAGTATATCATTGCACACTTGCACCTTGTGAACTGTAGACACCAAATAAAACATTAAGGTACATCGAATAATGCTTTCTACGCAACACATAATGTATGAATGTTATTTCGTTGTCCTTCTTGTTGGTTGGTAGAGAAAGTGAGTGAGCAAATTGTGAGATTGTACATTCAGAAAGGGGATGCTGAAACAACACATTTAGGCATTATAGCAAACTACTCAAAGTTATTAGCATATGGCGAACGATACAACATAATAATTATACATTTTTGCTATCTATGGTTGAAATGCTTTTTACACATGGAAGATTTTTCGAGGCCGGGTAGGCAACTATTGACAACTGTTATGATCTTTTTTTTTTCTTTTTTTGTGTGCGTCTGAATCTCGGTAATACCCTGCAAATGACAAGGAGCGGATTATACTTTAACAAATATACTTTATTACAGAACACCCACATACATGAACACAGTTTTTTAAAACCATACTCGATCGTACCTAAAGTCATGAAATTGAAATAGTCGAAGAATATCAAAACCGAACATGCACAAGTTAAAATTTCCAATCAGGAAAACAAGAACAAGTCTCATATAATAACAACAAAGTATAAGTTTATTGAACTTTCAAGCTATGTGAGAATGATATTGATAAAACATGACAGTTATTACTTATTTATCTTAATTTGTGTTTGTTTTAGAGGGGAGGGGGGGGGGGGGTATGGGAGTGAGGGAATGTGAATGTCTACAAACCCTTTACATCTATTTGGCACGCTTATATAACATGTTATTCTAAATTTAAATGTTGATGTTCAGCCAACAAACAACATGAATAAGTTAAAATTTAAAGTTTAAATACATGCTACGAACAGGCATATTACATAACACGTCTTTCTAAAGACAATGTTACAAAACGAGACAATGATGTGGCGGTTGATTCGTTAAGGAGAGAGGTCATGGATTCAAAATAATCGATTTAAATCAACTCAACAGTTTCACAATCTGAAGATATGTGTCCATTATGGAAACACAGTTCCCTACAAAATCACTAATAACAATGTCGTATTCATCCCAACATGAATTATTACATTTGTCTCTTATTCGCCATAGGCCACCTTAAATTCTACTCCTTCTTTAGGACGATGATGACGATAATCATGACCATGATAAAGTATACCATACAATTATAATGATTTAAGTTTGTATGTGTATGTTTGGTAGCTTATCCAAAACATATTTGGGTGGTTTTCCCAAAGACTGAAATGGGCATAACATTATTGAACTTAAGAAAATGCTATAAATCAAATGCTAACAATTAATTATTTGAAGAAAAAAGTAATATGGGTAAAATTAGGTTAACTGTAGTACACTATCCATCTTATCGTATAATACTATACATTAGTATAACCCTTCACAAAATGTAATATGTAAATACAGTACCAAGTAACATATATTTTAAACCAATGGTCGAATATCAACGAATATGTAGAATAAGTACAACACGCGTGTACGTGTACATGTATTGGTGTATCAAGCTGACAAATGATAATTATGTAACTGTAAATAATTTGTATACAACCATGGAATACCTTGAAAGCTACATGCTGAAGACATGTACATAATAAGGTAAACCTAGCAAACAAATACAAATAATGTTATATTTTATAGTGATATAGTGTCTCCAGCAGATACTATTTTTTCTTATGCTATTAAACAGGCATATCCCCTAAACTGTCATCATACTGGGTAAACATGTATATTACTTTTCGATATTAACCAAACGAAGATATTATTCCTATGTTTTGATTTATCAACATTGTGGACAATTCATCACTCTAGACAAATTGCAGATCTAGTAAGTTTAGTACAAGCCTACATTATCGTACACCCATATGTGTTGGTAAACAAGCTCGTTTTGGTAAACAAGCTCGTTTTGAATACACGCCAAAGCACTACAATGTTGACTAGGAACATAATGTATAAACAATAAGTTAACCAGATAAAGATCATTGGACCACTGCGGGGGTTGGAATTTCTGGCACAACAATTGTAAAATCACTGACTTAAATCCTTCGTTTGCATACTCATCACAGGAATATCTGGGTCACTGCATTTATACTCCTGCATTTATACTACAGTCAGCTCAGTTCCCAAAGTCTTTTAAACAAGCTATTGTGTCCCCCCTCTTGAAAAGGTGTCATTAGATTCTAAAGATCTTGCTAATTTTCGTCCAGTATCGAATCTCAAGTTTGTATCTAAGATACTGGAGAAAATAGTAGTCTCACAAATGTTGGATCACTTTAATTATAATAATTTGTTAGAGCCATTCCAGTCAGCCTATAGGAAGGGTCATAGTGTTGAAACAGCCCTCATTCGTGTCTCTAATGATATTTTGCATGCCCTTGATAGGAAACAGGCTGTGTTTTTGGTATTATTGGATTTATCGTCCGCCTTTGATACTGTTGACCATTCAATTGTGTTAAATCGACTTGAATCATATGGAGTTAAAGGTAAACCACTTAATGGATTTCATCATATTTAGAAAATAGAACATTTGTAGTTAGTGTTGAGGGAACAACATCTACTTCAGCTAAGATGAAGTTTGGTGTTCCCCAAGGATCGGTCCTTGGACCAATGTTTTTTAGTATATATTGTACGCCTTTAGCAAGTATTGCAAGGAGCCACGGTATTTCAATTCATTTATATGCCGATGATACTCAGTTGTATCTTCCTTTTAATCCTAGTGACTCAAATAGTGAACTGTCAGCCAAACGTCGACTTGAAGCTTGTATATCTGATATGGCATCTTGGATGGTTGTGAATAAGTTAAAATTAAATGGTTGTAAATCAGAGTATCTTGTTATCTCTTCAAAGTATCAGAAACCTATGATTCATACTTAGAGTATTACTATTGGCAGTGAACAAATTAGGGCATCATCTTCTGTCCGTAACCTCGGTGTTATATTTGATGAGAATATGTCAATGGAATCCCATGTACAACAAATATGTAAGTCTGTGTATTATAGTATATATAATGTCAATTGCATTAGAAAGATTCTTGATGATAAGTCTGCCTCTATGCTTATACATGCCTTTGTTATTTCAAAATTAGACATTGGCAATTCTCTTTTGTATAATATTTCATTATATTTGTTGGATAAATTGCAACTTGCTTTGAATTCTGCAGCTAGGATCATATCTAGAACTTCAAAGTACGATCATATAACTCCTGTGCTACAAACTTTACATTGGCTACCTATTCGCCAGCGTATTGAATTTAAGATACTGCTTCAAACTTGGAAGATACTTTATGGTGTGGCACCTTGTTACTTAAATGAGTTAGTCCGGTCATATGTACCACAACGTAACCTCCGCTCCTCAAATAGATTGTTACTAGAAACTCAAAAAACACGCGTTACTTATGGAAATAGAGCATTTTTTGCATCAGCTCCGGATTTATGGAATAGATTACCCTTAGAATTAAAAACAATAGACTCGTTAGAAGTGTTTAAAAGTAAATTAAAATCATACTTGTTTAGTGTAGCTTATTAATATATTAGTTGCTTGTATTGGTATTTGTGCTTGTTTAAGTTTTCCCTCTGTTTTTTTTATTCTTCTTTCCTTTGTTAAGCGCCTCAGAATAGGCTACCTAGATAGATGGCGCTTTATAAATGCTTGATATTATTATTTATTATTAGTATTATTATTATTATCATACATATTGGTGTTTAGCATGTTCAGGACAAACTGAAATAAAATATTATGTTGATATTGCATTCAGACATTTACCTTCTCGATATCACGTACCGTATTGGGAGAGTTAAACATGTTAATGGGGAGTAATCGACTAAAAATATGTTGACGCCCACGCGTTTGATTATGTTTACATTGCATGGGGGATACACTTTGCGTGCGAATTGTGAAACTAAAATGAATTTATATTTAGTCATCATACCGCCATTTTAAGCTTGAATCAGATTAGACCGGTTGTCACCAGTTCCCTGTAACAGTATAACACAATCGTTTTAAAAACAAAGTGATTAATCACATTTTTGTGAAAAAAACATTATCAAACAATGAAGTCAATTTCAATACAATTCCTGGGGAATTGTCGTCTTTATTTTTCCACAATTCATAAAAAGACACTACATATAATGTAAAGATGTACAAGAACAAAAAACAGCAATATACACGGAGACTACAGAACATACAGAAAATATAAAACAGGTTTAAGAAAAACGATGATTACATTAAGGCAATATGAATGTGGAGGGATCAGAAGAAGTTTTATAAAAACTTATGGGTATGATCCCTTGGGTATATAGTAATAAAAATCAAAGTTAAATAGAAAATCAATTTCGGTAAGTTTTACTTTATGCAATTGTCATGTTTCAAGTCAAACAATGCCAAGTCAAACACAGTTAAAACAAAAAATGTATATACGGTACATATTTATTTTTTTTAATGTCAGGAGTTAAACATTTTCTAATAAAAGACGTTTTAATTTAATCTTAAAGGAATTCAGTGAAACACTATCTTTCAATTCTTGTGGGAAATTATTCCATAAAATGGGACCTTTATATGTAATTATTGTATGCGAAAAGTGAGTCCGTCCATAAGTAACACGAAGGTGGGATTTGGATCTGGTGTCATAATTATGTACATTGCTATTCTGAATAAATAATGAGTCGAATAAATTTGGTAACAGTTGTTTATGGAATGAAAAGTCAAATGAATAGAATGTTTAAACAAATTAAATTTTCTCTCAATGAAATCGCAAAACATAGAGTATGCTTTTTTGTTTGATGACGTCATAACTACCCACGTTTTACTAATGTTTTCTGTTCTTCAGGGGGTCTATAATTGTTGCCACTCCTCAAAAGTGCCAAACAAAACATGTGCTTATTCAACTTACACTATACATAGTATTGCAAACACACAAATACGGAAACACGCACATGCACCAGAAATTTCAATCACACCCACACATACATACGCGCACACGCACAAACACATGTGGACACACATTCACACACGCATACACGCACACTATACATAATATACCACACAGTAACACATACTAAAATGTAAATAGCATACTTAACCACACAGTAACACACATACATACGCCCACACGCACAAACACATGTGGACACACATACACACATCCATACACATACATTCCACATAATATAATGTACCACACAGTAGAAACATAATAACTAATCACTGCAATACCATGAATACTGTATCAACCATGCATAACTGTTTACACATGTCAGCATACAATACTAGAACCCTTTCATTGCTGTCCAGTAGTAAAACAAAAAAATCAATCAGTAGCTTCGTTTTTGGAATCATCACAAGCTGTTCATAGTGATGATCATTCGATTCTTATTCTACCTTGCAATGGGTGAGAACATTTACAAAAAAAAACAAAAAAACATTTTAACATGCAGGTGTATGTTCAAACTTCAACGCGATTAAAATATATGACTCACATTGTTAGGATTAATGTTCGAATAAAGAACATTTTAGGGCTATCTACATCCTAGAAGAGCTTTATAAATATTGTGCAACGAGGACTCGCGTCCCCGTTAAATGTATTAACTTATTTATCAAATGAATTATCATATTTAATAACAGAAGTGCACAATTAAGCGTGAAAACCTATACCATTCACATTTCAAAAGGTAATTGATATTATAGAAAAAACGAATGCAGTCTCCAAGCACTAATCTCCTGCCTACAAAATTTCATTTAAATTTGTATTCCTAGTTTTCTACGATCAGGCGGTGGTAAATTTATTTTCACCCTTTCACGAAAATATTCCCTGCTTTTGCCACTAGATGGCGACAGCCCCAATGTCAACATTACAAGAAAGAGTCACTTATTTAAAGTTTCGTAATACAATGTAATAATGTCAACACTTTACATAAACTTTACATAAACATTTACATTCTATCTTTAATTTGTACTACCTCAACCATACAGTAATGGTTACCATTTTTGACTCCTCTGACTATGAGCTAATGAAGCCAGTTGACTTTCCGAAGGGCGACAAGAAGGATAGCAGTGCTTGAACTTCGGGAAATATCAATATTGAACTGCAAATAAGTCGATATTTTGTCTTTATTAGAATTGTAAATGGATCGCAACGTATAGTATAGCTGTATATATCAATATTTCTATACATTCTGCATCATCGATTTGTGCCAAGAGATTGGCAGGTCTGGAAATGAAATATTCCAATTTTAAAATGTAGTGTTGAAATGTTTGTTGTTGATAATTATATTTAATAGATTTTGATAAATTGAATTCCCACATTGACTATCAAAGTGCAGTCAAGAAAATAAGATATACATTGCTGAAGTGACATATTAACATTTTCATTATCACTTTCTCTCTCTCTCTTGGGTGTCCTGTGATATATCAGGCTATACGTACTAACGAGAGATTGAAATCGAAGAATGAGTAGAAGTTTGACTTCATGCATACTTCTGAGGTACAGTTTCATACCAACATATATTAGCTTTATTTAAAATGTCACAAAATAGCCATTGTTTGTTGCATTTCACAACATGCCATTACGTGGCTCTTATAAAATCTTTTCGCGTTTATTATGAGACCAGGACATAAGGGTATTTCGATATCATATTGATGTAGGGAGATAATTTGTAATTTATGTAGGATAAACATGAACATGCTGTCCTTTATGAAGTCATGAAACCCGGAAGTGCAAGTGCAATCAATAGATTATGATTATTGTCATACCAACATATGCAAACATAAGCCGCGTAGCTTGACGATTCAATACTCGATTGCAACGTTAGAACCAAAAATAAAAGCACAACAAAAACACGGGCAAAGAGAAGTTGCAACTTGTGGGAGGGGGGGGGGGGGGGGGGGGCGGGGGGAGGCGGTTTTTTTGTTTGGTGTGATACGACTTTACTCAAACTCATTGCACCTCGGTAGTGACGTTAGTAATGATAAGGTAGGTGTAGCATAGTATACATGATTGAAGTAGTGACGTTATTATTATGGTTCAAAAGAAAATTGCCCTTTGATTTGCTTTTGTGGTGCGGGGATCAATTTGTGAATCCACGCCGGGGCCCGGGTGCATGCCCCTTCCCTAGTTCGCCCATTATTTGACAAATACAATTGAACAAACAAGAGGGGAAAATCCTTCAGAAATGAAATGGTGGAAAATGTGTGCTCCCTGACCACAAACAACGCTGTACTCGGGGTCAACATCTACTGATCAGGGTCAATGCATTTATATTCGTGTCGGTATGTTATCAGTGGCGAAGTTTTACCATAATAGCAACTTGAGCAACTCAATAGCTTCAATTTGGACTTATATTCCATCGACCTGCGTATACTACCTCCCGAGGTTTCACATGACCACTTGATACTCACATCTGTCTCGAATGCAAAACCAAAACAAATACATGTTATTGTTTGTATTTTAAAGAGCTCACTTCCAAAAGGCGCTAAATCCACTTTCCATAAAATTTGAGTCAACGAAATTACCTACATGTATAATCTACGTAGCTATCTAGGAATCCACATTTTACGACAAATCACTCACTAAAAATCAAATAGAAAGTTAAATTTTCATATTCCCATACGCACGTGTACAAAGTGGGACAAAGAAACCCGTTTTCCTCGGAAATTGAAAAAGTAGATTTAGCGCCTTTTGGTTGAAACTTCTTCATTTCCTGTTGTATATTTATTCATTAATTTATGAATCTAAAAATAGGGAAGCTTGCATCATATTTCCGGTGCTTAGTTGTGTTGAGTGAGACTCTTTCATTCGTGGACACACAAGCCGTGCTTAATCTTACAATCTGATTATTTATTGCATTTACCTTTATTGAGGAGAGGAGGTATGGGTATGGATATTACAATAGTAGGGGGTAACCCCATACCGTTATGTGCATAATTATTTTTATAAACGCATAATATCCGTCTCCATCTCTTACATACTGACATACCCTAGCTCATTTGCCATACCACTGGTTTATCGCCCAAAATAGCTTTACAATATTAGTCATCGCCCCCGGGTCATCGCCACACGACATTCTTGTCATAAACGACAATTGCCTACATAATCAGTACACACACTCAATATTGACACTGACTTCATTCCTTGCACAATTTGACTGACAAACTATTACCATTGTTGGAACCAATTTTTCAGGAATGTCAACTATCGCAACCACACCCACTACTAAACATTAAAACCAGGGGCGTCGATCCTGGGGGGGGGGGGGGGGCAAGGGGGGCGGTCGCCCCCCCCCCCCCCCCAATTAAAATATTGGGGGCGGTGGGGCGAACATATCATTTCGCCCCCCAATAATTCCGAAAATGAGGAAGAAAAAAATCAAGTGATATAATGCCAAAGAGGGGAAAGACACATTTAACAATAATTAATCTTCAAAATAGCCGTTTTCTAGTTTGAAAAGGACTGTAAATCTCATTTTTGCCGCGCGCTTCGGCGCACACAGTTTATCATAGTGCAAGTTTCATGTTGGTCGCGGGAACTCACATTTCCAAATGTGTTGGGCAGTGTAATTTCTCAAACGCACACCTCAAACAAAGTTAATCAAACCCTCATCTATAGATAGCCACCCATCACAGAAAATAAAAAAATCTGAAATATATCTTTCAGTCATTCGGTTTATATGCGCTGAACGCAAATCATATTGGAATTATATTATTATCACGTCCCCCCCACATTTGAAAAGTGGTGAAGATTGTCCCCCTACCTTTGTCATTATGTATATTTTAATCCATACTTATATACTTCATATTACGTGACATTCCTGTCTCAGGTGTGCACCAAATCGCACAATTTCACGCCCAAAATACAAAAGCTCCCTACTGTGGGAGGGGGACACCCCCTCCCACACACTCCCCCGCTCGGTCACTTCGCTTCCTCGCAATGTCTCCCCTCCAGTTTTGAGAAGTTGTTGACGCCCTTGCTTATTTTCATGGGAGCCCAATGCCCTATATTATATCGATGGCTCTATAGTATACAGGATCACGTGGATCCATCTCATGCAAGGCTCAATCTTTTCATCGCTATGCACTTTCACTATTAATTTGTTATACAATTTTAACACCCATGATAGGAGTTGCAAATGTCTGAAATATAAAAGCTTCCGGGGGCTTCGCCCCCTGGACCGCTATTATTGTCCCAAAATGTGCGTGCCCCCCAAATCAGGTCTTCGAGCCATGAAGACACTTTCAATGAGCGCATAATAAAACTTCCGGGCATGCCAATGTGGGGCTTTTAGCTCTCTCAGTGGTCACTCTGGACAATTTTTCAAATTTCGCCCCCCCCCCCCCCCGATATCAAAAAAGGATCAACGCCCCTGATTAAAACAAATATAACACAACACACAGCGGTGTACATGGTATAGAACCTATTAAACTCGGTTCCATCTCACATGCAGTACCACAAATCCGTATACCGCCATCTCTCGGCCGAGTCGGATTTGGTTATGATTATTGTTCATCAACATAATACTACCTAAACATTGAACACATGTACTGCGCGGTAGATGATTGCGAACGCAAACAAGTCTCAAATCTAGAGGCATGTGGCCATCGGATCTTTAATTACGAAACATCTTCAACCGAATGGTATATGTCAGATGATGGAAAGCCTGAATACTTGTTATGCCAGTCCAGAAAGAACGAGGGTGCAACGTCGGATGATCAAGCCCGACTCCTAGTGGACTCCAACAACCGTATGCCCAGCGTTCGAAAGAAAGTGAGATGTATGGTTTTGTTGTCATTAATTGGTCAAGGTTACACTTTTAAAAAGGGGGTATAACATCGTGTATGCTTTCCATATTATCCATCGAGAGAGAGCAACCTATTAACAAATGGTCGTCACGTATATATGTTAAAAGCAAATAAATGTGAACATTATTAAGATAACTTGTATGTAGGATTTCTAACTATACCGATGACCGAATTGTAGTACTTATATCCTACAGAAATTCCAAAAAGCCCGGCAGCAGAAAACGTGGTTAAAAATCCACCAGACCTTCCAGATACTCGCCCTACTTATAATGTCAATGATGACAACGATACCTACGCTGTCCGTCTCGTTGTATCAGGGTCTGCGAAAGCGATGTCTGCGAGTTATGACCGAAGGCACCTCCTTCCATGTGCAGGGGACATCCGAACTCCAAGAAGTGAATTTGACATGCCCACTAACATCGAACGGCCACGCCTGCTTTCATCGGCGACTAATAGGTCTCTAGATCAAGCATGTCAAGGGAACGTTGAATTGGCAGCGAGCAGGATGGTGCCATCGGATGAAGTCTCCAGGAGGGATCTGGGCCAAGTTTACTTGGATAAGTTCTTTGACACGTCTGACTATGAGCTGATGAAGCCAGATGACTTTCCAAAGGGCGACAAGCAGGATAGCAGTGCTTGAACATTCGGGAGAGATCCATATTGAACTGTAAATAAGTCAATAGTTTTTTTTAGTACATGGGTCAGGTATGTTGATATGGAATTTATTCTGCTGCTATATTGTGTAATAGTTCGGGTGAGTTGTTTCTGGTATGTATACAAACAAAATACACATACAAACACCGTTTATTCAGTGTATTCGCAGCACGTAGAGAAGCAAAACTATTCAGACTATTGAGACTTTTCTCTTGGCACACTAAATTGGCTGGTCGTGATGAAAAATAATTTTTACAGCACGTTTGAATATACATTTGTTCTGCTATAGTTAACATATATCAATATAGTTTAAAATGATAATGTAATGTAACTGTTAAATGCTTTCTAATCTATTTTAACATTAAATGTACCAAATCTTATTTGCATTTATAAATAATATGACTTTAAATATTTCGCTCTCATTATTTGTAGTAAATAAGAGGTGCATGTGATCATGAAATTACCGTGAAATATAGTGTCATGTCAGGATAAAACAAACAAACAAACATTACAATCTTGATCAGTAATAAAAGGGTTTCGATGGTTCTCATCGATTCGTACAGATGTTCTACTGAACTAAATTATTGTTCAATAATCAAAATATTTGAGATAAAAGAGTCATCATTATGTGTATGGTCACAAACAATGTATATATTAGTTGTTAATATGTAATGCCCGAGTCAACATAATCGATTATTTCTACGCTTCTGTATAAATGAACTCTTCATATAATATTGCCAATTTAAATTTCGAATGTTGTATAAAGTGTGTGCTAACATTCCATTAGTAAAGTGCTAAAATGTGTTTGTAATAAAGGCTGCGTTTTCTTGTTCTAACAAAATGTAAGTGTCTTAAACCTTTAAGTTATCATCAAAGACTAACAGTTATAGTTCAATGATACTTGCATGGTGAACAACTTTCAAAGGGATAAGTTAAAAGCCTGTTATCATAACAAAAACGGCTATTAAAACGCAAGAGGGCGCCCTCTTATAACATATTAGTTTCAATCATTTTCATACAAACCTTCGAGTCAGATGTTTTGTTGAAGTAATAATTCAATGGAGATATCATCAACAACTATTACAACAACAAACACACAATTTTGGAAAAAGTACCGACATTGTTTTATTATGTCATCAGATTACAACTTTGATATTGATCAAATAAAGTTGGGTTTATATTTTGTTTTCTTTTTATCCAAGTATTACACTCAGTTTTGCATTACCTCATAAGTATCGAAGCCCCCTGTAAACTAAACCGAACTATCCCACTAATGTTTAAATCGCAACGTATTTATCTGCACATGATAAGCTTTGTATACACCCTGTATATATTTTGTGCCCGTCCTGCACCATCGATTTGTGACAAGAGATGGCCAGGCCTGATTGTGAAAGACATAATCTATAACGACTCCAAAGTCCGAATGTAGTGTTAAAATGGACATGTAGTAAAATTATGTTGATTTTGATAGATAGTATGTGTCAACCCCATACTGAGAATCAAAGCGAGGATCAAGAATTTTAGATGTAAATTGATGAAGCCACAGAGTGATAGAGTCATCATTTTCTCACTCTGGGCGGCAGCTGGGGTGTGGGAGGTCATGCTAGACTATGCAGTTGGACTAGAATGCAAAACAGAAGGCTGGGTAGTATATCATCGTACACTTGAACCTTGTACACTGTAAACACCAAATAAAGTATTGAGGTAAATCGATGCTTTTTGAACACAAAATACTGTTTGTGTGTTCTTTCATTGTCCTTCGTGTAGGTTGGTAGGGAAAATGAGTGAGCAAATTAAGTGATTGTACATTCAGAAGCGAGTACTTAGAATAACAAAATTAGGCATTATTGCAAGGAATGAACAGTGAATAGAATACATCGAACGCTATAAATTATACATTTACCCTATATATCTATGGTAGAAATGCTTTACAAACGATGAACACATTTTATTTCCGAGACCGGGTATACGCTAACTATAGACAAGTGAAATTTGGTAATACAATTAAAATGAAAGTACCACTTAGTAAAAAGAGAAATAATGACAAAGAAGCAGCTTAGATATGTGTGCCTACAGATTAAAAACAACATTCGTTTTGAATAGCTACCGACGCACTATACACAGCGTTGACACGGAGCATGAACGAATCTACAAAGAAAATTGGACCCAGGGAGCGTGCGTTTTGGGACCGACAGTTGTAATAATATCGCCGACTCTTTCCTTTGTCTGCATATGACTCAACAAATGAATATTTGGTTCACTGCATTCATACTCATGTCCATAGGCGTACCAAGGGGAGGGGGGGGGGGGGGGGGGGGCGGAGGTTACTGTTTTAGGGGGTTTGAATCCCCCCTTTTCAAATTTTCGAGACCAAATTTTAGCGCTCTCGCCCGTCATTATCGATGGTCTCCGTCTCAAAAGTGCGAATAACCCTGGTATCGGTGTCCAAAGTATCGAACATTTCCGGTCTCGGCTTCGAAAATCCCCCCCCCCCCCCCCCCCCCTTTAAAAAATCCCGGGTAATGATATATCCGGTACCGGTACTGAACTGGGCGGGTTAATGGGAAGTAATCTATTACGGATATGTGCAAATATGTGCACGCCCACGCGCACCTTAATGGTCCGGTGCTGTTCACCATGTTTACACCACATTGGGGTACCACTCTGATGAGCGTGCGAGTTGTAAAATTGAAATGTTTATGCCTAAAATATCAGGTACTGTTGACATAACTGCAAACTTTCATGTTTATTGGGAGTATCGATTACGAATATTATGTGCACGCCCACGCAAAACCAAATTGGTTTGCTGATGTTAACACTGCATAAACAAAATCACTCTACTTCGCGTGCAAATAGCGAAACTGTAATTATTTTTGAAATGACTTTGATTTACTGCATATTTATCATATTGACACGTTTAGCTTGATTCAGATTAGATTAGTTTTCACTTTGAAATGTATATAACGAACGTTAAGAAATACATTGATATATTTATACAATTTAAAGTTAGTATCCGTCTAATGCAGACTATGGTTAGGGTAAGGATGGTTAGGGTAAGGGTTAGGTACAATCAAGATCGTGACATTTTCAAGATCTCATGTATAATACATTAAAATCATGCAAGACAAAGCATCCACTTTGTAGTCTAAACCTCGGGCAGATTTATTAATACGCTCTGAATCAATGTATTATCAATTGATTAGATTCAAGCTGTTACATTAAACAACTCATTTCATCACTGTGAATGTACTTGAAGAAAATGCGTTTAACTGTTTAACGAAACCGCAAAAGGGTCTGTATGAATGGTACTTCCTTTTCTTTTTCAGACTATTGAATTTAACAGAATAGTTGAGTTCTGGTAAAGAGAGCACTGTTTTGGTCAAACTGAATTTTAGTAACCAAAACCTGGACAATTACATTACAAAATAATAATTTTTTCTACACCATGCTCTAAAAGAAAACCAAATTACAACTGACTAAGAAAACAGCCTGTTATCATTCAAATACAGCCGTTCAAACTTAAGAGGGCGCACTCTAAATAGTCATCGGTTTAAACCATTTAAAATAAAATAGGTTAGAGCAAGTCGATTGTTATGACATGTCTTTCTTTTGTGGTCTTAAATTTAGTTGCTTTCATTTGAGACAATAATCTCGCAGTTTTTTTAATCATACCTTGCAAAAGTGGAAATACCTTTAAAATAAACAATTCAAGATACAGATGTATGTTTAAACTTGAACACGATTTAAATACATGACTCAGATTGTTCGAATGAATGTTAGAGCAGAGTAAATTGTAAGGTGATCTACATTCCCGAGTAGCTTTAAACATATTGTGCAACGGGCACTGCAGTCCCTGTTAAATGTATAAACGTATTTATTAAAATAATTATTATATTGAATAAAACAAAAATTAAAAAACCTATACCATGTACATTATATTTATATATTTAGTATATTTAGTATAAAGTAATTGATATTATACACAAACGAATGTGTTAATTGTATTACACTTGTGATTTATATCCTTTTTGTATTGTGTAGGGGGAGGGGTGCCAGTCTGCAAGCACTAATCCCCGGCCTAAAACATCTCAGTTAAGTTTGATTTCTACGATCAGGCAGAGATAAATTTCTTCTCACCCTTTCACAAAACTATTGCCTGCTCTTGCCGCTAGATGGCGACAGTCCCAAATATCCACGTTACAAGAGTGAGTCACCTATTTGAAATTTCGTAATAAAATGTAATAATTGCAACACTTAGAAACATTGAAATTATGTCTTAATATGTGTTAACTCAACCATAAAGTCATGGTTACCTTTTAATTTTTACACATTTTTAACCTTGGTATAATGAAAAAAGGTCCCCTACGTTTGTTCATTGTTTTTGCCAAAGTGTTAGGGATCAGAGGTTAATGGCGTTTGGAGATGTCTATGTCTCATGTTTTAATATGGAAATATGAATACTTGTATATAGCTTATATTCATTTCAGAATGTTAGTGAGCTAAACGGCAACCATAGGAGTAATAGGTGACCGGTTAACATAGCAGAAATATTCAGTTTAAGCAAGTAACATGTGACATATCATAATTCAGTTCATACAAATTTGAATCATATGAAAGAGACTTAGTAACATTGTCCAAATCCTCGAAATATAATTGAAATACTAGCGGACAATTCTCTAATACTCTGCTGTATTGGTATTAACAATCAAAACATGGGATATGTTTCTTTTTTTCAAATTTATCTTTCGTTAAAAGGATATTTAAGATTGAAGTGTTCAGATGTTAAATTATCCACTGGATCGTCGAAACCATTAACAATCTCATTATGCTCATTACTCGGCCATATTACATCCATTTAAGTTACATTTTTCACACAACACTTAGTGAACATATCAGAAAACAACTATATACATTGTGTCAACCACTCATCACTTGTTGCACATGTCAACACAGTTACTAGATCCGTTTAAAGTGATAGTTCAGTTTTTGTTAAGAGGGCGCTTCAAGAAATATTTTTTTGCGACAAACAAAGTGCAACATTTAAAAAGCACACAATTGTAGTGAGAACGTCAACTTTGTTTCGTCCATATTCTATTCAGAAGCCGCTGAAATATTCATAAATAGTTATAATTGAAATAATGTTGAGGAGCAACTGTTATGCAGCATTTTAAGAAAACATATTGATAACTAATATTCCTGAAAAATATACCAAAATCGTATGTCACGGCAAAAGATCTCAACAATGTAGAATATATAATTAGATGTAGTCAGTTTCAGCGAGGTTTGGTTATTTTGTTTAGTATTCGCTTAAGCCGTTCTTTGATCTGTGCGCGGGTCACGTAGGGGTCACGCACAGCAACGTGGTACTCCGTGAAATGTGTGTGCGAAATTTCTCACCGGGTGAATACACGAATAAAGCACAATTAAACGCTGGATGTCGTTTTATTAGTTTGAGGTCTATATCTCCACGAAAAAGAGATTTCAAGCCCTAATTCTTTCAGGCAGGCTGTTGAATTACATTTTCTTTCATATAAGACAATAACCTCGCAACTTCTGAAATTTGGCTTGCAAAAGAGGAACTGTCCCTTTAAAATATATTTGATAAATAATCTACTTAATAAATATTATTACCAAAAACAAATATTCACCTGCTTTGATTTTTTTTAAATAGATGAAACTTAAAGGGCGCCGTAGAGCGCCCTCTTGATTTAAATATTGTTTCGTTTTAATGATAACAGCCATGTAACCTAGCTATTTATATTGTGTTTTCTTTCTGCCATTCAAGCATAATTGAATTAGGGTATGTGAACAAAGCTGTACCCTATATTCTAAAGCAGAGGGTAGAAGTAATTATTTGTTGAGGGCCTTCCAAATATACTTTTACATGGACCTAAAATAAAAAATAAAAAATGATTATAGATATACACAATGTACTATATATCGTAAATATTTACAAACAGTTAGTTTTGCTGTCTATGAATATGAAACAAATGAAGTAACTTACATAAGAAGGAAAATAAAGACCGAACTTTTGAAAGGGGAATGTTTACATGTTGGTCTACATGATACACACCACATGACAGTCAAACAAGGGCAAACATGAAGTTTAAAGGGGTTGTTCAATTTTGGTAGAGAGGGTGCTGCACATCACAATTTGTTGGTGAGTTAATGAAAACTGAGTGTCGAATTTGAGAGAACATGCAATTTTAATGGCAGAATAAACTTGATTTGGTCAAAATCGGTCAAGAAACGGCTGAAATATCAATAAATATATCTGATCTTATAATTATTTGGGGCCCAAATAATTAGATGAATTTTCATCCAAAAATTGAAAACAATGCATAAACGTTTTGAACAATTTTCAAAAGCAATTTTTAAATAGTTGTTGATGATCTCTCTATTTAATCATGATTTCAATAAAACATCACATGCATAATTTTGTATGAAAAATGGTTAAAACCAATGCCTTTTTAGAGAGCGCCCTCTTGTGTTTTAATAGCTCTTTTTGAATGATAATGGGCTTTTTACTTAGTCGTTTGTAATTTTGTATACCTTTCGAGCATGGTGGAGTTATAACTATTAGTTTATAATGTTACTGTCCAGGTTTGGTTACTAAAGTTCAGCCTTACCAAAACTGTACTACCCCCTTAACATTGTCCATGCTACTCTGCATTATGCGGTGACAGAAGTGTAATGCAACTTAAAAGTACGTTATAGCAGTGTCTACTCAGCGTTATCATATCTAAGGAATACATCAAGAAGAATGGGTTGCACGATATGTGTAATGATCTCAGTTGCCTTGCTATTGCTTCTTTACGGTCATCCATGTTCTTCATTGTCAGTTCAGTGTGAAAGACATCATGAACTAGAAACGAAGGAGACGGCTATTAGTATACAGTGTATTACAGATCAACTCTCTACCTATAATTAATACGAAGTTAAAGAACCCAATGGTACACTGATTGGGTTTTGTTCTTTTATAAACTGCAGTCCCAGTTGGTGCAAATCGTGGTGCGGCACTCAAAACGAATACTTCGATCATTTCAAGCTTGAATTCTGTGGATTTAATTGTTTCTCATTGAATATCAAAGGTCCATTAATAGAAACTGATTATGGTGAATACTACATTTATGTAGACTCCTCTCCAAGACATCTTGCTTTGAATCTAACTCATGATGCGAGTAGTACAGCAGCAGCTGATGAAACACCAACAAGGGAACCCGTTGTACAGTTCGTAACATCATCGGCATCCACTGGCAAAGTGCCGAGCAGGATCGATGGTTCCCGAACTACGCGACGTAGGGGTGACGGAATACCACCCGCGTCTTCTTCGCTTCCAAGAGGAACAGAACAATATAATTTGGCACAAGGAACATGTTGGTTTCGTAGATCGGCTGTCGGTGAAGTAGGAATGGGATGTAACAACTTTACGACCAGTAACGTAATTCTCATCGCCCACATTTCACTATTATTTGTAGCACTGCTGTGCAGCATAGGCAGAAAGTTGTACATGTATCGTCAAACGCGAAAACGCATACGAAATGACAACAAGGACTTTCATCGTTCAAATAGTTCATCAGCAATGCTACAACCAAACACGATAGTCATGACATCTGTGACACCAGTGCAGATCCTTCCATCTTTCCCGATTGCCAGTGATCAAGGAGTAGGAAAACCGCCTCCTAAGGCGTGCTGTGGTACATCTTATATGGAACGATCGCGAGACAAAGTCTATTCCTCGCCATATGAAGAGAGCGGGACCAAAGTAAACACAATGGCAACTACAAGGTTAAACCGTACACAGATTGTCCAAGATAATGACAATGAGCCTTCAGCGTTAGCTGAGACACTTGGTGCTGCGGGTGGGAGCCTACAAATTGAACACATTTACTACACGGTGGATGATTGCGAACGCAATAAAATCGCACATCTGGAATCCAGTGGCCAGCGGATTTTCAATTGTGAACCAGCTTCACCCATATGTGGTATATCGGATGACTGTCACACGGGCCATGGTGAAAAGTCTCAGCACTTTTTCCAATCCAGAGAGAAGATGGATGCAACACCAAATGATCAAGTTCGACTCGGCTTGGACTTCAAAAACCTTATGCACAGCATAAGAAAGGAAGCGACTTGTATGGTTATGTTGTCATTATTTGGTCACTGTTATACTTTAATAGAGGGTTAATAAAATCGTGTTTCTTCACAATATTATGTATCGCGATATAACATTGTATTTAAAAATGGTCGTCACATCACTGAGTTCTGAAGTGAGGAAATGCGAACATAAGTAAGGCAAATATTAAATAGGGATACTGACTCTACTGATGACCGAATTGTAATGCTTATATCCTGCAGATTTTCCATAAAGCGTGGCAGCAGACGAAATGTCCACATTTCAATCAGATCTTTCAGATATTCGCACTCCTTCTGATGTGAAGGATGACCACGCTACCAACGCTATGCACCTCGTTGCATCAGAGCCTGGGGAACCCATGTCTGCAAGTTCGGAACGAAGCCACCGCCTTCGATACATAGCGGACATTCGTACTCCAATAAGTGACTATGACATGCCACGCTTGCATTCATCAGCGACTAATGATTCTTCAGAGCAAGGGAACGTTGATTTGGCAGCAATCAGGATGGTGCCATCGGGAGAAGTGTGTAAGAGGGATCCGGGCAAGGTTTACCTTAATAATTTCTTTGACTCGTCTGACTATGAGCTGATGAAGCCAGTCTACATTCCAACAGGCGACAGGCAGGATAGCACCACTTAAACATTCGGGAGAGATCCATATTGAATTGTAAAGAAGTTGATAATTTGTGTTTTAGTTAATGGGTCAGTAATGTTAATAATTAATTTATTTTGGTGTTTACGTGTTATAATAGTATGTCGGGTATCATAAATAACACAATAGCTTTGGTGGAGTTGTTCGTTACCTAGATACAATTATAAAGCACACAACAACATTTTATACACAAATATGTTGGCATCACATAGTGTAGCAAAACTATTATGACTTTTGCGACTTGGCTGGCCGTGATAACACATGATAGTTACAGCACGTTTGTATATGTATTTACCATATATCAATTTAAATTTGAGAAATATCTTCTAATGTTTATTATATTAAATGTATACAATTGTAATTGTTTGCCGAAATAATATTACATGCATTTGAATACGCTCATGGTTGTGGTAAATAAAGTATAACCACGTTTAAACAGAGGACCATGTGACCATGAAAATACCGTGTCATATCTTGTAATGTCAAGACCCCCCAAAAAAACATTACTAGTTTTGATCAGTTATAACATTATTGATATTTCTCAGCCATTCTTACATAGGTTCTACCATGTATACTGTATTACATTTTGTCTACGATAATCAAATTATGAGAGATAAAAGAGACCTCATTATGTATATGGTCACATACAATGTATAAAATAGTTGAAAATACCGAATGCCCGAGACAAAATTATCGATTCTATCTAAGCTTCTGTAAAAACAAACTGTTCATATAAAATTGTCAATTGAAATTCGAATGTTGTATCGATTGGGTGGCACTAAAAAATGAATTTGGTAAAGTGCTACAATTTGTTTGATTAAAAGGGTTAGTGCAGTTTTGGTCGAACAGAATTGAAGTGTATTGCACTTGTAAATTAGTTCAAAGCTAACAGTTATAATTCATTGATACCTAAAGGGTGGAAAACTTTCAAAAGGAAAAATGAAAAGCCTGTTATCATTCAAAAAGGAACAATTGAAACACAAGGAGGCGCTCTATAATAACATATTGGTATCGAAATTGGTTTTACAAAAACCTTTGAGTGTGATTTTTTAAAAAGTAATCATTCAAAATTCTTTGGTATTTTTGGCAAAAAAAGTGGAAGCATTATATTGTATACTTTTTGTTTTAAATCATCGGATTATAACATTGATATGTTATCGGTTTGTCCACTTGATTTTGATAAAAATCATGTTTTCTTCATATTTAGTTTGCTTTTCATCAAAGTATTACACTTAGGTTGTCATTACCTCACAACAAAACTATTTATCGAAGCGCCCACTAAACCCAAACTTAACTTTCCCTTGAAAGTGTTTTAAATCGAAATATGTAAATTAAGCCATGTATACACTTTGTATATATTCTGTAGACATCCTCTTGCTGTACAATCGATTCTGTTTGTGCTAATGTATATTATTTATACAATCTTGTCAATTTTAATGTCGACTATTGTAAAAATTGTGTGCCAAAAATCGCATTAGTAAAGTGGTCACATTTGTTTAAATCAATGTTCTAATCACAATGTATATCTGTAAATAGCTGTATACATTAATATTTCTTCACCTTAGATGTGTGACAAAAGTTGCCAAGGCAAGTAAGTGGAAGATTCCCAAGTCCAAATTTAATGTTGACATTTTTAAAATGTTTGATATATTTCGATATGTGGGATCCCCAAACTGACTATCAAAGTGCAGTCAAGAATATCAGATATAAATTGTTGAATATGAATAGTGCCTTCATGACTTGTTCTATCTCAGTGTGGCAGCGGTAGCTGTGTGTGGTAGGTCATGCTAGACCATGCAGATGGACTAGAGTGCTGAAAAGAAGGATGGTTAGTTATGTATATCAGCACACACTTGAACTTTGTATACTGTAAACACCAAATAAATTATTAAGGTAAATAAATGCCTTTTGCACAAAAACAAATGTCTGTTTGTTATGTCATGTTCTTCATGATGGTTCTTCGATTGTGAAAGTGAGCAAGCAAATGTAGAGATTGTACATTTAGAAGGGAGTGCTGAGAATAACACAATTAGACATTAGAGCAAGGAATCAAAAGTGAGTAGCATACATCGAACGCTAGCGCTTATACAATGGTCCTATCTATACACATACAAATTATTGTGTCTAATGACTCATTTGAGTAAGTCTTCATTTTGTCCGTGTAGTGACACATTTTTTCTCCGAATCTTCTGACCCACTCATACCGAGTCACTTGACTCAATACAAATCAAATGACCCACTTTAGTGAGTTTTGGGGGTTGTCCCTGAAGGGACATATTTAGCATTAATTTTGAGTCTTGTGACTCACTTTTTTGTACTGAGTCAATTTACCCACAATATTCACTTTAGTGAGTCTTTCGGGTTGTCCGTTTAGTGACACATTTTGCATTAATTTTGAGCCGTCTGACTCACTTTCGGCGAATCTTCGGCCTTAAACCATTCCTGCGGGAGTATTGCTCAGCATCGTTTGCGTCTCGCTTTAGAGAAGTGATTTCCTCCAGATGATGGGTTTGCTCCTTCTGCAGTGCAGAGATGGTGGCTGTTTTCGCTTGGACTTCATTCTCTAGATCCATAACTCATGCAGGGGTGGTTGTATACTGGTTGTATGTGCTATGCATAATACATACAAGTTCAGTTCTAGTAAGTTATACTGACATGAACATGTGTCTGTTGGACCAAGATGACTATCGCGTAGTAATCAATCCCATTTGGAGCACGAGTACGTTCACATTACCAACAAAATATGTTACCTCTTCTTGGTGTACATACCTCACTGAGGGTCTAGTACATTATAGTAACATTTTCAAGTAGTTTCCGAGAGTTTGAATTCGACGAATGAGTAGCATCTTGACTTGACATACCTTGACATACCTTGAAGGCCACACGTCACCATCGTCATCGTGAGAGTAGATAGTTTAGCGTGGCAGGGTTTAGGGGGCCCTTTTGAGCCCATTTTAAAAACCCAAGTTGGATAACTGTTTCTTAAAACTTAGGAGTGATGCATACTTCTGAGGAACAGCTACATACCAAAATATATTCGTTTAATTTCATTGTTAAATTGGCAATTCCAAATACTCACTAAAGTGAGACATTCGACTTTTGTGAGTCAGTTGACTCAGTAAGAAAATGAGTCGGATGACTCAAAATTAATGCAACATGTGTCACTTTATCGAGCTGCAATGCTTTATCGCATATATTTTTCTGACTCATCATGTATACACATGAAATGAGTCAAAACATTAAAGGGATAGTTGAGTATTGGTCAAACTTAACTTTAGTAACCAAAACCTGCACCATTACGGTGCAAACTAATAGTTATAACTCCACCATGCTCGAAAAGTATACACAATTACAAACGACAAAGTAAAGCTCCTGTTATCATTCAAAAAGAGCCGTTACAACTCCAGAGTCAAATTAACTCTAGAGTCCGCTAGCGCGAAGCGCTACGTTCTAGGTCCTCCTAATACGGGACTGAAACTGAATATTTTTTTTGCACGCTAATTGTGCTTAAAATTATACATATGATACGGTACTTACCACCGATTCATTCTCCAATATGTGATCCAACTATCGGTTGGATTAAAATTATGTTTTTTCCCTCCATTCCGCTAAAAATCAGTGATTTATGCGCCTCCTCGACTTCTCTCCGTGTGTTAGCGCGACTCCGAACAGAAAGATGATCGCGATGCATGGCCGCCGATGCGAACGGCGAACGGCGTACATGCGCGGTAAGCATAGGAGGACCTAGAACGCTAGTGCTTCGCGTTAGCATTCTCTAAAAGTGATGTCCGGACGTCAATCACTTTTATATTATATTTTGAAAGCAAATTTCACAACAATAAGAGCATTTGAATGGGAATAATTATTATTTCCCATGTTTCTTTTAATAATCTTTCACATGGAATTGAAATCAACCAAATCAGTTACAATTAATGTTGGGGGGCACTTCGGAAAATACCAATACTCAACGCTCCCTTTAAGCTGACTCGTTAATAAAACAATACTGTGTCACACAGTCATGATGTAAAGTTAGTCATATGTTGTGTGACTCATTTCTTTTACCTAAGGTGAGTCATTTATGATTCTAAAACTGAGTCAGACTTGCTGCAATGACTCACGAAATATTGCTTTTAATGATTCAAAGTACTCGGCATTATTAGACCGGCAGCCCAGAGGTCTTTTGTGCATCGAAAAGCGTACTGATTGTTGAACATATGAATATTTAGAGGAGAATGTAACAAATCCAAAAATATGAGTCTCCCGGGGTGTACCGGTGGATAAAGGGGTCCTTTGCGCCTCCAAAGTTTGACCCCTGGGGATTGTCCGATGCTTCTATTTGTTTGCGAATGTACCGTGTTCAACATCGCTGACTGCGGGGAGAGCGAAACAGAGAACAAAAGGATCACTGATGCGTATCTGGCAATTTTACGTTGCCTGTTTTGAAAGACGAAATACACGTTGATGCATTGGGGATTATATCCAAAACCTCTTGCAACTTAACACATATGTCTTATAGATTACAGAATACATATTGGATACAAATGTCATCCGTTAAATTACCCTGCAGATGCCTCTGAATATTGAAAATCGACTCGCAAAAGTTATGTTTAAAAAGCGGAGCTTCCACATTTCCCTACATACAGGGACAAAATCTCTGCACAAAGTCAGACAAAAGGCAATTATATGTGTGTATTGGCATTCAAGCTGCATGTAGAGGCCAATATATACACCAGTGGCCGAGAGCACGATCATGACCCAGGACCAGACCTACTGATCTCTAGATATGCTTTACTGTTGAATGAGTAAGGGCGGTATGTGTGCTCTGCTACGTTCTATTGATTTGTACGTAATTCTAGCATATTGACATCAATGAGTTAGAGCCAATGATGCTAATTACCATGGTAAATGTCGCTGGTCCGTAATCGGGCCCCTGCTCCCTGTTCACAGTTACGTTTTTCACATGTGCAATACTACGGTCAAGTGAGAAAGACGTGTATTCATCGAATTGAAAGGACTGAATGGTTACTTATTATTCTTGTTACATCGATTAGAAATTCCTTGATGCAATGGTTGTAAAATTGTTCTCATGAAAGAGAACAAAAGATATCCCATGACAACCATCTGCCACTCTGAACACGACTGCACAGACTAAAGGCTTATATTGATACATTTCTCTGTCACCGCAGTTGTCACCCCCCCCCCCCCCCCCCCCTCCGTCGCTATAGAGTACCGAAGTAGTGACGTCACATGCTTTTGTTATGGCATAGTAATGGTTCTAAACAACTTGTCCTTTCATTCTGGCATTTAGTAGTGGGTTGGAGCCGGACGATTGCCTTCTTAGCAACCGCTAGATCACCAATTCATTACTTGCCTGACATTGTTTAGAACCATCACCCATGGCAATGAATAGCTCTGACGTCACACTTCGGTACTCTATGCCATGCACTCATATATTGGTTCCTCTGCATTCGGCTAGTTACTTTAGTTTTATACACGGGTGTTGTTTTAATGTGTGATATTCATTTGTAAGTGGAAGCCATGTTGGATCTTGTTTTGATGATGGGGTTCATTCGAATGTATTTATATGGCCTTTGGCATATTCAAACGTGTTATCAATATGTATTCTGTAATCTGAAAGACATATTTGTAAAGTTGCAAGAGGTTTTAGATATAATCCCCAATGAATCCACGTGTATTTCGTCTTTCAAATCAGGCAACGTAAAATTTGTCGAAATTGCCAGGTACGCATCAGCGATCCTTTTGTTCTCTGTTTCGCTCTCCCCGCATTCAGCGATGTTGAACACGGTACATTCGCAAACAAACAGAAGCATCGGACAATCCCCAGGGGTCAAACTTTGGAGGCGCAAAGGACCCCTTTATCCATGGGTACACTCCGGGAGACTTATATTTTTGGATTGTTTACATTCTCCTCTAAATATTCATATGTTCAACAATCAGTACGCTTTTCGATGCACAAAAGACCTCTGGGCTGCCGGTCTATATGTATGTGTGGGTAGAAATGATTTACAAAGAAGGAATACATGTTATTTTCGAGGCCGGGTCGCACTACTATTGACAACTTTTATTATTTTTGGTTTGTTTGTTGGTATGAGTTTTAATTTTAATGCTTTAATTAAAATGAAAGAAACACTTAATAAAAGTATGACACGAGGGCGGATTATTTTTAAACAAAGATAATTTATCATACAACAGCCACTTACATGAATATAATTTTCCAAACACACTTACAATTTAGCGATGGTACTTAAAGTCATGAAACCGAAACAGGAAATCAAAGAATATAAAATCCCAACATGTACGAGTTAAAATCTACAATCTACAAAGAAATATAACCAAGTTTCATAAGTATTATAAAAACTTCACGAAGATAAGTGTGTTGTACTTTAGGAAATATGATCACGACATTGACAAATCATGGGAGTGTGTTTGTGTGTGTGTGTGTGTGTGTGTGTGTGCGTGTGTGTGTGTGTGTTTGTAAGTGTTGCTTTTTTTTAAAAAAAATTGGGGGGGAGGGGAGTGAGGGGACATGAATGTCTGTCTATTCCTTACAGGCTAAATATGCAAATTTTGCCTAGCCCGAGAATAACGTTAATACAAACGTAGCATGGTAAAATGAAATGTTCATGTTTTTGTATTTTCATTTATTTTCAGCCAACAAACAGCAAATTGTACATACATGCTCAGAAAACGCACATTGGATGGCATGTATATATCTCCAGGATTATAATGTTTATTTTTATGCGTTCAGGAGAGAGGTCATGAATTCGAAAATCCAATCCACACAACTGGATTTGAAGAGCCTAATTCCTAAAGGCGCTAAATACACTTTTTTTTTTCGAGGAAAAACAGGTTTCTTGCCCAGCTGTTTACACATGCCTATGGAAATATGATAATGGAACGTTCCATATTTTGATTTGGATTGTGTAATTTGTCCTAAAATTTTGATTTCTAGATAGCTTTGTAGCTTATAAATGTATTCATATCGTTACCGCAATTTTTAGGGAAAGTGGATTAAAGGGGTAGTTTAGTTTTGGTAAGGCTGAACTTTAGTAACCAAACATGGACAGTAACACTATAAACTAATGGTTATAACTCCACCATGGTCAAAATGAGCCATTAAAACTCAAGA
>JBAMJV010005646.1:50000-66051 GCA_037951105.1 Echinarachnius parma | reverse complement strand
TCATTCCGTCATGGATAGGTCTTGTCTACGTCTGGAATACTTTGTTCATATTATTGTATCATAAATATTGTGGCATAAGATGCAATGTTTGAACTATTTGTCACGTTGGCAAAATATGCACCTAAACTAATATTTGCAACGTCGTTGCAAATATTATTTTAGGTGCATATTTTCGAATAATGTATTCTTTATGAAACAAATATAACTATGTTTTTCAGTTGGTAGAATCATGGCGCACTTACCACAATAGTACATGGCGCCAAGTCCGAATTTCCTACCCTAGGTATGCACCAGATTGCACAGTTTGAAGTCTAAAAATGCAAAAGCTCCCAACCTATACCGTGGGAGGAGGGACACCCCCCTCCCACCCCCCCCCCCCCCCTCCCACCATGGTATATAGGTGATAAAGGCGTATTATTTCATTTTTTGTGTCGGGCGTTTCCCAATACTGGTATTTGGCTTATAACATGAATATCTCAACAGTACATGAAGTGACTTATTCGCTCTATCTTGTGTGACGACATGCGTTTATACTTCATAATTATAATATAATATTAGTTTATATTAGTAGTATCGATGTTGTTATTAGTTTTGTCATCGTTTTATTACGCTAAATATGATTGTGTAGTGGCTATGCGTCCCATTCGCCGTCGCCAACCCGGCTGTGGACCCTATATTGATGATATTTGAGACGAAGGACCAATGGCAGTTGGACAGCAAGTTTGTCTGGATCTGGATTGATATTAATCTTCTCTTTGTGAGTAACATACAAGACCCACATTTTGTGTCCAGCTATTTGCACTTTTGAATAGGCGTGCCACGTGGTGAAGGTATGGTAGAGGGTAGAGGGGTAGTGGGGCAGGAGCGACATGGGCTCGCGCGTATTTTTCTCCGAGGGGCGGAGGTTGTTTTAATACGGTAATTACATACCTTTATAATCATCCTCCCACACTTTTTCAAAGTTTATCCATGATAATAGCACTAAATAATAATATAATTATTAATAGTAATAATAATATTGATAATAATAATGCAAATAATAGTAATGATAATTATAATATGAAAAATAATACTAATAATGATAGTAAAATAATAATAGTAGTAATATAGGTTTTCCCCATCCATTTCAAACTATCGTCAATCAAATTCAAACATTGCTAACTTCAATTTTGTTCCGAGAAGTCAGGAAACTGCAATTGCTACATTCGATTTAGTCATTTACCATTCGAATTGATCAATGGTCATACAAATTCAAAATTTGCTCATTCGAATTCGTCATTTTGCAATGGAATTCGTCCCGTCTGGTCATAAAACGCACAATGTGAAGTTCGAATTCGTCATTGGTCATTCGATTTCAAGACTTAGTCGTTCAAATTCGTCACGTAGTGTGGTTGCCCTGGTACATTCCTATTGTAGCTCATACAATTCATTTGAAAATGAATAACTTCAATACTAAGTGTTTCTAAAACCATCAACTGATCACAAAACAATTAATTTCGATATTGCAATTCAAAAAACGATAATTGCCCAAAAGTCTGATTGATTGATTGATTCATATACAATAAATTTGTGTTGTGAGATACATTAACATATTAATTGTTATTCCTATTACAAAAACCGTTCAATATAGACAATTATACTAAAATTGTGTGAATTTTTCGGGACACAAAACAAACATAGACATTGAGTTCAAATTTACAAAGGATAATAATGAAAAGATGATGAAACAAAGTATACAATACAGCTTTCCATGTTGTTGGACGAATTTGAATGGAAAATAACGAAATTGAATGCACAATGACGAAATTGATCATCACATTGTACATTGGCAGAAGCGATCGGACGAAATTGAATACGTATTGACTAAAATGATCCGTACAATGACGACTTTGATTGCGAAAGAACGAAATTGGGTGCGTAAATGACGAAATCGAACATTACATATGACCGGCGAAAGATTTTCTGGACGAAATTGAAGTTAACAATTAATGAAATTGAATGACGATTGTTTGAAAATGGATGGGAAAACCTATATTAACAAGCACTATAACATTCAATAAAACAAATTGTCGCCAGCAAATCCGTTATAAGCCATCCAATTCGCATGTAAACGCCAACGCTTGTGTTTGTATTGTAAGAAACTAAACAATTCATTTAAACCTTTCAAATTGCGATGACAGGGAGGAGAGATGGGGGGGGGGGGGGGGGGGGCGGTGTCACGCTAAATCCGTACGCAGTCGCAAATAATGCGCATGCGCACCTGTGGGAAAATTGCCTGCGAAATTCGTTCCCATTTGTAATACTAATAAAGCATGCAAAATGCCTCCTTGAGGCTCTTGCGGCACAAAGTTTTGTCAAAACCCGACGGTAGATTAAGAAACTCCATTCACGCCATTGAAACATTTGATAAAACATGTTTCAATTTGTTATTAGCATGAAATTGCGGCGTGATAATGGTCACGATTTTCGCAAGACACGCACCATATTAGTCTAAGCGCATGCGCACTTGCTACTGGGTAGCCTACGGATTTCGCAGGTCACGGATTTAGCACCACACCGGGGGTGAGTAGAATCAATTATATTTACTATCCCCTGCTGTAATTGGAGGATTAATTGTTCCCTGCCATAACTGGACCCCCTACGGACGCCTTTTCTAAAGTCTGTTTCCTTCAAAACTAGCTGGAGTATACCCAGTATTTGTTCATATTGAATAGTTTGTATACTAACAGGGTAAATAAATAGTTAATTGTTTTGTTCTCATGACTCGAAACAATTGGAAATACAACTTTGTCCAAACTTCTTAAAAAGTGATTCGTGATGCTGCAGGTAATTTCTTATATTAAATTGTATTATGTCTGTTTATAGTTATAATTAAAGTCTTTAACCACTATAGTTAAAATTTATTGTATATCATGAACGTATTATTGTATCGTATTTGTTTTTCATGATTTTGTTATAAACATGTCTTTGGTGAAAAACAGTACCATTGATGACCATGCAATCCTGTATAAATATCTTTGAATAAATAAATGAAATAAGTAATAAATACTTTTTGCTCCTTTTTCGGAGAGTTTACCGCCAAGTTTTGTTTCGGGTGAAAGTTAGGGTTACGGTTAGGTGGTTAGGTTTAGCTTGATATAAAGTTACTATAGCTAGATTTAGCGTTATGGTAACGGTTTTGGTTAGGGTTTATCTCTTTGTGGGATAATGAAAATTATAATATTGGAGCGATTGTAGCCGGAGCAAATGTCATGGACATATATTTGTTTCTCTTTATTTTCTTAGCTGTTTGGCTGCATTCCATGGCAATTCTTCTACCAGCGTGTATTAGCTGCCAAATCAACTACAGTGGCTAAATATTCTACTATTGTGGCGCCTCTTGGTGTATTCGTCTCTATGTTACCCGCATTATTAATTGGCGTTATAGGAGCCAGCACAAGTAAGTAATTTGGGGTTAACTTGCTATGCATTTCTCGAAACAAATGGTAGGGCAACCCAAGAAAAGATTGAGATCGCCGACGGCTGTAATTTGAAATGTTAGTCCGCATATTATTTGCAAAGCACACGTAAATCCAGCCACGCGTGGCAGATCGGCTAGACTATCGGCTAGCTACAAGACTCAAGCCCGTGCGGAATAAGCTGAATAAGCTCTTCGGCGTCTTCGCCCATAACTAATCGGCGGCGCATAGAATATTCCTTATATTTCCGCATTTTACAAGCTTATGGTTCATATTTAAATCACAAAAACCCTCTTTTATACTATTTCATTTCATTTCATAGAGATGAGATTTTCGTAATTTTCCCAATACATGTACTGCTCTATCATTCATACATATTTTTTATACCGGAAGAGAAATTTGGAGGGAAAAAAAACGGAAGCTGTTTCATTCTTCTAATATATAGCTATAGTTCGCTTGCCCTTCACAAAACATAATTTTAGTTATTGCATAAACAGATTGGAGCGAGACGAGCATCAATCTGAACCGGACCGACCTGTACGGAACCCCGAGCCTCATCCTACCCGCTGTCATCCAGTACCTCACACCCGCTCCAGTCGCCTTCATCGGCCTCGGGGCTGTCTCCGCCGCCGTCATGTCGTCCACCGATTCGATCTTTCTCTCCATTAGCTCGATGTTCTGCAAGAATATCTACAAGGACATCTTACGAAAGCAGGTACAAAATTACCAACACTGTCTTAGTACCTTGACAGACTTTTTTTTTTTAAAGGATGTGTCATACTGCTGAGAAGACTTAATCACTTTAATTGATTTTCATACTATCAACAACTGATTTAGTTTGGGGTCCTTTTATACATCTCAGTCGGATATAGCCCACAATATTACGTTCCGTTACACGATCAATCACAATAGACCTATGGCAGGTTCACGACGGGCTCACGACGAAGATTTTGTGGATTGTGTTGCTTGTTTTGCGATGTTGTACGAAAGTCGTAAGAAGAAATGGGTGTTGTGCGACGAAAATTCTGTCGTGGCTTGACAGATTCGGACTATTTACTGCCAAGCTCGCATTTTTGCGAGTTACAGTACACACAAATGCCGTAGAGCATTCAAATCCCTGGCACGTTAAAGGGGTATTCCGGGCCTGATAAAACCATTCGTTATTTGAATAAGCAGAATAAGAGGCATAATTGGTGAAAATTTGATCAAAATCGGACAAGAAACACGGGAGTTATACCTATTTGAACATCATATAGTAATGAGCGATCGTTTCAAAATTGCCGCCATATGCAACATCATTGACGAGCAACTCGCCATGGCTTTAGTACATGAAAATACACTTATTTCTCATTTTCGTTGCTAAAAATAAATTTTTCTCTGCTTGTTTTCACGAATTCATAGAAGAATATCGATGGGCCAACCTCTTTGGAATTTGTAAGCTCATAAATTTGCTTTGCAAAATTTAAATTTTGTAAAATTTCCATGTAGAAGTCAAAAATGGCTGCAGCTCGCAAGTGACGTCACGATCGATAGCAATTGCGAACGATACTAAAAATCGGAGCAAAGTTCATCTTGTCATAACTTTTGTATTGCTCTACCGTTTTGGCTGAGATTTTCGATCATGATTCTTCATATTCACTTCATTTTATAGCAAACATCACATTTCTGGGGTGGAATTCCCCTTTAAGAGTTATGCCACGACAGATCCATGAGTCGTGATAGCATATGACAATCGTACGACGTTAACGCGACATTCGTACGAAACATGTTGTGTTGTGGATGCCACAAAATGTGTGCATTTTCTCGCGACAATCTCGTGAGATTGTAATTCGTACGAAATCAACTACTTCGTGCGATGATCGTACGAAAATTCGCATGATGCTCTCAAGTAACTCCTAGATCCTGCATCATTCAGGAGTTACTTAGCCATATCTAGAGAGGGTCTTCTCTGTCTGTTCTGTCGTGGAAGCATAATTATACCATTTCATTCTGACAACATCAATTTATTATGTCGTACGAAATTTAACCACGACAGAAAAGTATATTTGGTACAACAAAATCATAATGGGATTCAATGTGGCCGGGGCTTAACGCACACTAATTTAGCTTACGCACTTTCGCACACATCGTCTGGGACATTAGTCTGTGCATTGGGCGCAAAATTGTTATAATGCTAGCGTATAATGCTAGCGACAACAATATATCATAGTCCTGTTTGCTATCATATTTCAGGCATCAGAGCGCGAGCTGATCTGGGTTATGCGGTTGACCGTCGTCGCCATTGCCGGTATAACATGCGTGCTCGCCCTCGCTGTCGAGTCGACGTACGGCCTGGTGATCATGTGTGTTGAGTTCGTATACGTCGTCCTCTTCCCCCAACTAGTGTGTGTCATCCACGTGCCCATATCCAACACCTACGGCTCGGTCGCCTCCTACCTGGTCGCCCTCCTCCTCCGACTCACCGCGGGCGAGCCAACCTTAGATCTACCGCCCGTGATCCACTACCCGCTCTTCGAGGTCTACGATGGAGTTCCCACTCAGTTCTTCCCCTTCCGTACGTTCATCATGGTGCTGTCCCTCGTCACCCTGCTGCTTGTCTCCTTCGCTACCGATGTCATCTTCAGACGAGGCTGGCTTCGCAAGGAATGGGATGTCTTCAGATGTGTCGTAAACGTTGGTGACATCAACAAGCCAAACGTCAACGTTATCGAGATACAGGGACGGACATCAATGACGGCGGAACCGGGCGTAGACAATGACGAGGTTCATGCATTTATTTGAGTGAATCCAGGAATATCAGTTTTATTTTCACTCTCTTCCTGCTCTTTCAATATACTAGTATCGGACGTAATGGGTTATAACGGGTCACTGTATTGTTGCATCGGTATACTATAAACCGAACACAAAAAGTAACTACCCCCCTAAAAAACAGCTCATAATTTCATAACCATGAATCGTTTCAAGATTTTGTTTCGCTAAAATATGTCTATGGTAGTTAGGGAAACAATACGTAAAAATAAAAGGTAGCTATTAATCCATGATTGAGTAAGTAGACATTTAAAGGGATAGTTGAGTTCTCGTAGAGAGAGTACAGTTTTTGTAAAACTGAATGTTAGTAACCAAAAACTGCACCATTATATTACAAACTAATATTAATAACTCCACCATGATCAAAAGGAATTAAGAAATTACAAACAACTAAGTAAAAAGCATGTTATCATTTATAAAGAGCTGTTAAAACTCAAGAGGGCGCTTCCAAAAAAAACACATTTGTTTAAACCATTTAAAATAAAATATTGTGCATTTTTCTTTTTTTAAATAGTGATTAGATAGAGAGATAATCAACAACCATATCTAAAAAACCTCTTTTGAAATCTTTTGAAAAGAGGAAGCATTTTAAAACGAATTTTAACGGCTGGTTCAAAATTATCGAATACTTGTGGGGCCCCACATTTATTACAAATGGTTATGTTTATGGATATTTCAGCCGTTTCTGAACCGATTTTGATCAAATAAAGTTTATTCTGCCATTAAAATTGTATGCTCTATCAAATTTGACACTCAGATTTTCATTATCTCACAACAAAATTATTTTGTGTAGCGCGGCCGCCCTCTCTACCAAAACTCAACTATCCCTTTACATTCTTTAAGTGAAAATAGTCATATTTCAAATTTCGCCAAAGTAATATGATTATTGCAGTTTATTGAGTATTCAGACAGTTCTAATTCACTGTTTTACAATTGCAATTAATGCATTTAACCACATGTGACATTAAACAATCAAAATGGATGGAAACCCAGGTAGCAAGCCAACGTTGGTCCAACGTTGGACCAACGTTGTCCAATTTTTTCGGCAACGTTGGTCCAACGTTGTCCGGCAACGTTGGACCAACGTTGCTTGCGTACGCCCAAACAACGCTGCTCCAACGTTGGCGAAAACAAAATACCAACGTTGGATCAACGTTGGTCCATCGTTGGAAAGTTGTCATTTGTCAACGTTGGACCAACGCTTTTCCAACGTTGATCCAAGGTTGGTATTTTGTATCCGCCAACGTTGGAGCAGCGTTGGTTGGGCGTACGCAAACGTTGATCCAACGTCAAAGCAACATGTGTCCAACAAGCATCCACCATATTTCCAACAAGCATCCAACATGTCTCCAACACTCATCCAACAAGCATCCAACATGTCTCCAACAAGCATCCAACATGTCTCCAACAAGCATCCAACGTTGGTCCAGCGTAATTCACCAACATTTCTCCAACGTTGGTCCAACGTTGGTCCAACGTTGATCCAACGTTGGTCCAACGTTGGTCCAACATTGGACCAACGTCTCACCGTACTAAAAAAATTAAATTCATATTCATATGACACGCCTATTGGTGATATCTAGAACATCCTATCCTAGCTTTCCCTTTACCTAAGACTAACCCTAACCCTATTCCTAGTCCTATTCCTATCCATATAGTCCTATTCCTATTCCTACACTCACTACATCACTCAGCTTTATATAACCTAGCTTCTGTGTTAATATTTGTTTGATGGTTGGTATTTCGATAAAGTTGAATGTTTGGATAAAGTTTTAAGAATTTACACAAATACTCATGGAAACAAACCTTTAGAATGTTTTTGTAGATAAATAACTTACATATATTTCAAATAATGAGTAAATAATAACATTGGATTCATTCTGAACAATCAAATAACATGATTGTTAATGCTTTTTGCAGTCAATGATAACCACTCATGAATATTCATGAATAATAACCAACGTTCATCCAACGTTGAACCAACGTTGATCCAACGATGGCATACATCCTGCTTTCAGCAGCTAATTTTAAATCCTTTTATTATGCAAGGGGGTTTTGACCACCTGTGCTACGAGTAAAAAAATTACCTTTTCTAACATAACAGCTACATGTAGTGAACAACAGATGTGAAATGTTGGATTCTCGTTGGATTAACGAACGTTTCACTGTGGGTTACCGATGTCGATCCAACGTTGCTCTAACGAGATTGTCCAACCTCCATTTCACTTTGAGTTACCGATGTTGATCCATCGTTTGTGTTGTAATATAATACAAGTAGGCGAAATGCCATGTGTAACTCTGGCATAACAATAATAAATACTGGTAAATTACAAACTTGAGTGTCAGGGCGTAGATAATTCAATCAGCATTGTTTCATAAAGCATAGTTAATGCAGGAAGTCACATGTGCTGTAGCACAACAATGTACAGGCATGAGCAAGTTCTTGTGACTTAGTGGGTAATTTTGTCTTTAATCTGTGCTCATTGAGCCATGAAGAGATGGATATCTCTACAACTGTATACATATTGTGGTAAAATTACAGCTTGAAAAACCTATCAGTTATGAAATTATAAGCATTTCTTTAGGGCATGCAGGTTAGTTACTTTTCGTGTTCGGTTTTTAATAAGTAGCCATTATTTTACAATTAAATCCTTCCATGTTTCTACAGGAATATGCTTTAGTGGTATTTGTATCACCTGTATGGCATTGTATATCAGTAAATGTGCGGGGGGAAAAAAGAAATGACTCCATCATATTGAGTTTTGTGTATGTATTAGTTCATATAACATGCTTTATTGGTCGTTGCATTACACTGTACCATATCGTATGATAAAGTTACGATGGCTATATGGCAGATACCGACACTATAGTCCCGGCGGTGTCACTTCGTATTCAAAGGAAGGACACATGATCGTTCTAGAGGTGAAAAATGACCCCCTATTTGCGGCGTTTCGCGTACATTTTCAGCAAATTACGCCCCCTATTTAACACAAAACGGGTACAAATTGGAATGATCAATTTATCCTATTGTTTGTAGTTCGAGTACAAATTAACCACAAATACCCCTTTGTAGAGACTTCAAATACACAGTAAAATATAACTTGCGGCCCTTCTCGTAAAGGTTTACCCTTTATTTTCAATTTACTCTTTTTTTTGCTGAGAACATATTCATAAAATACATACCCTTTTTTCCATTTCCGCGATTTTGTTGTTGGTCCGCGAATACATGCGAACATTTCGCGAAATTGTGAACGATGATCATGCGTACACACGGCAAATATGAAGTGAACACCACTGGAACTGTATTACATGTATAGCACGGGCGTAGACATGACATTGATACCCATTCAAGTGGGGGGATGATCTATTCATTCATCCCCCCAGTTGAATAGGTATTACGTAACTCGCTACGCCCGTGATGTATAGTGTGGTGTAAATATCATCATGATGACTTTTATTCCTGTGAAATGAGAATGAGAATTTAAAATAATGTAACTGTTGTTCTTTTCTCCCGGAATGGGTCATGTTGTATGTAAAGGACTGTCGATCTATGTCTTTTTGATAAACCTCGTGTCTGATTTCCTGGAAACGACAGGTATGCCTACAAAGCGTACAACAGTAATTGCCTATGGCATGTATAGTAACTGCAACCACGGGGCCTTTTCACATCTTGGCCCCGTTTCATTAAACTTTTGCAATTGATGTAAGTGTCCAATTATTGTAACTACCATGGCAACATCTAAAACGCATGATGGTGAATGGCTGTTTCCATAGTAGTAACAATTACAAATGCACACTTACAAAGATTTTGAAAAGTTTTATGAAACGGTTACCAGTTCTGCACAATTTTATAATTCACTTCATCACTGCTTAGTATGTTTAGCGAGGTTCGCTTTTTTAGCATACAACCTATTAAACATTGCAAATTTAACAGTGCCATGCAAGCAGGTGTGAAAAGGCCTTGCGGCTGCCACTGCTCTTGCAATAGTCGCCTTTGTTCTTGCCATAGCCATGCAAGCAGGTGTGAAAAGGCCTTGCGGCTGCCACTGCTCTTGCAATAGTCGCCTTTGTTCTTGCCATTCAGAGTTTCAGATGCAAGGATTTGTCGAAGGGCCACTACCGTAATACAGTAAACATTGTCCTGAAGAGTAACATTAAAAGAATACCATGTTTTGTTCGGGGATGTTTTACCATAGCACTTACCACACTAAGTGTGTGAAAGGGAAAAACAAGTGCTTTGAACGTGATAAAAGAAAGCATGGGCTATACAATCGTGTTTGTTTCACAGATAACTGTCGCGTGCTCTTGACAGGTTTTGTACTTTATTAATATATGAATTACATTATGAGTGTTTATTTCACAGACAACTGTCGCGTGCTCTTGACAGGTTTTGTACTTTATTAATATATGAATTACATTATGAACTTGCCTTTATCTATCATTTTACAATCTTACTACGTAATATATCATTTAGGTGGATTTATTTCAGTCATTACAAACATGTTTCTTTCTGTATCATCATTGTGTTACGTGGTCATTGTAACATTCATCTGCCACGCCCCTCGATCTCTTCCGAGTTCCTCTCAAAAAGCAAAAATAACTAGACAATAAATACCGGAATGTTTATTTAAACGACATGTTAATCTCCACAATTGAATGATTTCGAAACCAGATAATTATAAGCTTTGGGGTTCATATGGGTTGTTCAGTGTAATGAAATGGTCTTATTAATGGTATTATTTAAATTTGCTTAATAATGTATATATCTAACATTAACACGATCATCTACTTCAAAAATGACTACACTTAAATGACAGTGGTTTTCTTCATTGTATTATGGCATGGCAACGCCTCTATCTGAGATAAGACACGAAACGATTGGTGAACATGGTGAAGGAGTACAACCCGTGAAACAGCAGCAGCTGCATCCGTTAGGCCTTTTCGAATCTGATCTGAACATTATCATCTACCTCTTTAAATAACATTAATTTCTCATAAAGGTCAACATGATCTCGACCAATGACCTGCCGCCACTCGGGTAAATGATAGACTTCCTTGCCAGGCGTTCCTACTCACCATTCAGACTTGTTGCCTTGCCAAAAGGCTACAGTGAATCAACGTTATCACAGTGCTAACATGCTATATGGGATAGTAATTGTAATTGAGTGCGTATAGCCGAAGCCTAAGACCATGTACTATTAACGTAAACGTGGATGTAGCCAATTGTTAAAACTGTATGTTTACAAGTAATAAGATAGTGA
Source organism: Echinarachnius parma (assembly GCA_037951105.1). Lineage (NCBI taxonomy): Eukaryota > Metazoa > Echinodermata > Echinoidea > Clypeasteroida > Echinarachniidae > Echinarachnius > Echinarachnius parma. Next base: position 54,524 of record JBAMJV010005646.1, on the reverse strand, counting down.
ATCAATGCATTGCTATGATAATATGACGAAGAGTAGTTGTATTAGTGATTGTAGCCGAAGAAGCACATCGTGAAGGCAGAACAGTGACTGCGCCTAATCCAATCTGCCCGTGTAGTAGTAACAGTAGTGCAGGAGGTGGTCGCTGTGCTGTCCGGTATTGTACGGGGTGCTTCCCCCGACGTAGTCCCGTATCACGATGCGGTCATCCTCCCCGTCCCAGCGGAAGTATTCCTCGGTGACATCCATGCCCAAGATCTGTTTTAAAAAAACGTGTGGAATATTGGGCGAAAGATTGAGACTTAGCTTATATTTTGACAAACCGTTGTGAATAGACACGAATCTCCTTTTATTTGTTTTGACAGACGAATTTTTTAGGACGTATAAGAGGAATTGCTATTTAATCTCCATTTGCTATATGCGTAGGTTTTCGAGCACATTTATAAGAATTATTATTTATTGATAATATATCCTTACACTATGATATCCAGCTAAAAGAGGAAATAAATATATTTCATATAGGCTATACAAAGCAACGTTAAAATGTGTATTAATATACACACAGTCATGTAAAAACATAAACAAAAATATAGAACGTGCCCCACAATAATTACTGGATTCGAACTCGGAATCTCAATGATTGTGAGAAAGTTCGCGCTCTTCTAATCTTGCAACAACATGTTATTACCTGTTGACATCCCGACGTCGATTTGCGGAAGAGGAAGAAGTTGTCGTCGGTTGGGAGGATGACGGCGGTGTTCGTCGGTCCGTCTTCGCGACAGCAGAATTCCATCTCGGTGTCTCGGCCGTACTCGCCCTCGGGCAGCTCCCCGGTGACTTTGTTCGAGTTGAGGGTGTCGCTGTCGTCCCACAGTACCCACCCCTCGTCGAAGCCTGAGGCGAAAAGTCACGAACAAAAGATTTTCTTATTTCTTCTTTCTCTTTGAATAATATACATTACATTCATGCTATACTGAAAGTCATTAATATCGTGGGATATGGAGGATTTTTGTTTCCCAGTGGTAAGTTTTGAAATCAAAGTAATCTTAAATTACGTCAGCTTTTTGTAAATAGATTGCGTGGCATATTATTTCATGATTGGACAACGAATAGCAATTGAGCTTGGCATTTTGACCGAGTTCTTGCAAACTGAATAGCACGAAACATTTGCCACTGACTACCGATGAAAAAAACCTCAACAAGTAAACCAAACTTAGACAAATAAACCTTTTTATTTGCCTACTTACATCATGTACATAAGCTTAGACCAAACACGAGCACATGTTGTGAATAATACGTAAATTAGCTCAATTGATAATAAAAGTGTATACTGTATGGTTAAAGTGTCACACACCTGATGGACAGGCGGCGCCCTTCTTTAAAATGCAGTACGCCCCGATCGGCCACTCCCAGCCATAGTCGTCCTCGGCCGCCACCGTCTTGGAGCAGAAGCTCGTTTCCACGCTGAAGAAATAGTACGGTCCCTGGAGGTGGCACGGGTCGGACCAGTAGTTGTTGGGCATGAATTTTTCCGTGTCCTGGTACCTTGAACCTGGATAGAAATAATTATGTACGCCATTACCGTCATCATCACTGTCGATTATCATAATGCCATCGCCACCATTTTCATTATCATCATCACCAATTAGCAGTAGCAGCAGCGTCATTATCATCACCATCATCATCTGCTTATCATCGCCATAATTTGTAATAAGTATCGTCTCTATCATCACGATCATGATCATTTTCGTGCCAATGACCATCACCACGACTATCATCATCATCATTATCATCATCATCATCATCATCATCATCATCATCATCATCATCATGACATCATCGTCATCAACATCATCATCATCGAACTCGTCGATGTTTTAACATTTACCTGTTCTCCAGTAGAAGTGTGCAACTGGGCATCCTGCCTGAGGCATCGGGAGAGTGTAGGTACCGTACGGCCACGTGACAGGCACTTGCAGAACGGAATCTGGTATCGATGGAATAGGTAAAGCAAGAATAAAATATCAAGTGATATCTACAGAGAAATATTTACCATTGTAAATATTATTCAATTGACATGATTGAGCATTTCACTTAATACAGTATATACAACATTCAGTGCAAGAATACATGACATGACAATGTTGGATTAATTGTATAGAGATAATTCCAAAATGAATATAACGGCACAAACTCACACACATTGTGCACACAATCACGCTCACGTACACACCCGTGCGTAAGATGTACATCAAATATTTTACCGGTTGAAGGTTGAACGTTGCTCCATTCTGCATACTTCAACAGAGCAAGTAGAACGTTCTGCTTCACGTCTGACATCCGGGTCATGAAGTCGTCCTGGCACAGTCCGTCGGTGACGTAATCATCGAGCCTCTGCCAGAAGTCTTTATGGAATAGCTTCAAAACATGAACATAAGTGCGATATTATAATTGTTTTTTTTTTCATAGAGCAAAACAAAACATTGTACCTAAGGCCAAAAAAAAAAAATTGTTTGATTGGAGTAACGGGCAACCAAAAATTAGGGTAGGTCGGTAGGGATTTTGTTTTTCTTTCTTTTTTTTCGCACAAATACACAAAAACACACACATAACACATCGCAATTGCAAATTCTATTGCAATTTTTTTTTTTTTTTTTTAATAAATAAAATTCAGAACAAACCTCTAGGGTCGGCGTGCATTAGCGCCGGTATTTTTAAGGGCGGGCGGGTTACGCCAATCCAACAATTTATTTTTCATGGCCTAACTGTATAAGTGAATGAATAGCTTATTATCTTCTATTATATTAATACGGTAAGCTTCAACCCCCCAAATGCCTCCCACTCGAGATATCCTCACCCCGAGAATTCGGCGACTCCCCGACCGTCGGGATCGAAGGATATACGTTTTGCGGAGGACAATAAGGTATTCCCGAGTCGCTCCCGCCCCGTGGTCGTCCTCCAGAAATTCTGAAAAGGGAAAGTCAGCAATGCGGCATTGCCTATTTAAGGCGCCGAGCATTGACTAACGATTTATCGCCGTAAAATTATGTGTAAGAATATAAATAAGCCAGTTCGTAATTACAAACTGCGCATGCGCGTAATTACGATCTAGACGGCCGGGTTCTGTGGATGAACCACAGCTTGATCGAAATTGGGCTTAGCAGACGACACTGTGTGTGTGTGTCAATGGACAATTTACTTCCTGGTATGACACCGGAAACTTAATGAAGCTATTTCTTCATAAATACTAATTTCATGACACTTTCAGTGCTAACTGGGCAAAAAGAACACCATCTGGCTAACATTTCCAACAAATTCGATCATTTCTGTCACATTGTACTGCAAGAAACTTAATTTTTATGAACATTTTGTAACCGGTACAGCGCGCGCGTACCACACGTTCAAGTCACCGGCTAGCTAACGGCATAGCTGCTCGTGAAGTCCCGCTATTTCGATTGTTGCGACCGCGAACTCGCGAAGCTGGTGCCGCGACGCTTTCAAAGACATCGATTAAAGTCTCCAAAAAACTGAAAAAGGGCTTAAATGTTGACCAAAATATTGCAACACACCATCGAGGGATAAGGACAAAGTGCAGTGAGTTATACGAACTAATTTAGTTGAGTTTAAAGACAAATAAAGCGTTGGAAAAAAAAGAGAAAAAATGGGCACGGGAAAAAAAAGAAAAAAAAAGGAGTACGAAAGCACATTAGCTGACTTTCAAGTTCCTTTTACGGAGAAAGTCCTTCAACGCAGCAACAGACCACAACTTAATTTCGTCGATAGATATTTCTTGATCTTCATCCGCCATTGTAAAACAGCCAAATCACACACAAGAAACAGAGAAATACAGACAGATCTATCATCTTGCACTGTAAATGTCACGTTTTGGATGAGGTCGACGATTCCACGTTCGCGAATTGACAATCTACACGTGTGCATACTCGCGCGCGGCCGTGCGTTTTTCCTTACTAGCGCTCGCGCGCGCGAGCTAGCTTGTATGGTATAGTGACCTATGACCTGTGACGTCTTTCGGGCTCCTTGCTCTAATTACGAACTGGCTTATTGGAGTAGATAAAACAAATAATATATTGAGAAACCATTTTACACGTTGCGAAACTACCCAGGTTTTGATAAATATCAATATTTATATTACGCGGATGGTATGGTTATGATCGCTATTGCCGATTGGCATTGTGTTTGTAAGTGCATCGACGACAAAATGCGACAACTTCAATTTAGCTGCGGTTATACAACGCGCAATGGCTGTACAGCCGTGTATACACGTCGCGGAGTCATCTAATCACCCCACCGAACCGCAGTTTATTTGCATAGCTCACTGACCTGCTGACCTGCTGACCATCGTCTCTATTCGCCCTACCGTACACGATACTATAATTGCGCCAGCTTGTGGTAAGATGTATTAAGTCAGCCACGAAGCTAGCATGCAGTACCAGAAGAGACGCCGACGGGGTGGGGGTTGGGGGTGGGGGTAGAATGGACGGGGAGGTCTCTGCTCATTTATTATGC
>JBAMJV010005646.1:0-47500 GCA_037951105.1 Echinarachnius parma | reverse complement strand
AGTATAAAACAATTATAACTTCCAGCTTGCTATGTTGGAAATGTATATTATCTACCGTTATAGGCCAAACAAAAAATGTTTCGTAAATATTACTAAAATTATATGGACAAAGCAACTTAGTATCCAAGGACTCATCAAATCTCTAACAAACATTTTATCGGGTCAAGATGGTATATTATTCAAAAATAAATATTCGAATTTAAGGTTTCTATACATTATTATGGATGTATTCTGTCTTACAAATTGCGTGTAATCATATCAAAATTCAATTTTTTGGGTGGCTTTGGGACTCATTTGATTTCGGGTATCAGTATTAAACTGCAAAGCTTCCCAATGTATTTGATGGTTGATATTTTTGTTAGGATAGAACACAATGGCCCGGATTCACAAAGGAGGTTAGTACAAACCATGGTTTAAACCATGGTCTACATCTTTGGAGTGCTGCTCACATACAAGTAAATGATTACCATCAACATTGTTAACAAGTAAGGAGTTTACATTCTTTCTCCATCAGTTTACAAATGGCACTCCATAGATGTAGACCATGGTTTAAACCGGGGTTTGTACAAACCTCCTTTGTGAATCCGGGCTCATATATATATCTTTCACGCACTACTTAAACTATGTTACTCCATAATATGTTACTTACCGTCCCCCAGTCTTGCAAAAATGCCATATACTCTGGCAAGGAGAAGTCGGAGGGAAGAGCGCATGCGTCAGACACGAACGATCTCGATAGTGGGTATCGATCGATTCCGGCTAGTTCGTCATTGTATCGTGCGTGGCCACGATTGCAGATATACTGGTTATCAGTATACACGAATGATTCATCGGTCATCTGTTCAAAGCCTGCGAAGCATATTGGTATAAACAAATATATATAGGCTATCATCTTTTGATTTCCGAGCGTCATAATGTAATGAAGCGTTTGTGGAATTATCTTCTATTTAGCCAATTCTGTGATATGTTGAATCTTTTCAAATAACACTACATCGATAACTTGAAGACTCTTTGATTTAAAAAAATGTTATGTTTATCACAATTGTAGTCCTGTTTAAAGAACTCGTTTAACCATTTTACAAAGAAACGAATGCATTTCCATAATTTTTAGTCCAACTTAGTGTTTAGTTCGACTTGAGTTCTTTGTGAAACACCCCAAAGTCCAGATTTTATTTAAGTTTGTGAATGCATTATAATGAGTCACACATCAAATAAAACATATCGTATTACCACACTTACGTTTGCTCTTCGAAAACTCATATCCCGAGAAAGCGTCACGAAGCTCTCCTGTAAGAGATTAGAGTGAACATGAAAAGAAGATTTGACAATTTGTTCGCATGAGCATACGGAGAAGGGAACAATTAGTATTAGACATAAAACACATGATGTTGTTAGCATATTTAACAACGTTTAACTGATTTGTAAATTAAATCACTGTATCGACTATCGATGCAATGTAAAAGTGTCTTTCGCACTCACATCTGGCCCGATTTGTCAAAATTGTTAAAGATGGAAACTTCATTGTTTGTAAATGCCTTTCTTCATTAATGTGTCCATTGAAATGTAGGATCTATATCAATCTGATAAATGTATTATGTAATAATCATGTACTTCTCAACTTTGTTTATACCACAGTGACTGCTTTATTGCAATTTGCGCTCTATAAATACCAATCATTATAATTATTATTATTAACAATATAATTTCTTTTTCTTTTTTTCTCCTGATAAGAAATTAAAGTAAAATATATTTATTCTATGATTTGTTATGATTGTTATGATTAATATGTGTTATGATTATTATTTGATTTCATCATACCATCTAGCTCCACGTCTCCAGCCAACATCGATTGATACGCTTTGGCTCCGAAGAACACCCGGTTTGGCGTCACCTGCCGGCAATGATCACGTGATGCAAGCGTCACCTGATCGGGCACGTGATACGTCGTATCATCCAATGAGACGTCGCCTTTCTCGTAGGTCAGGTCCAGTACACGTCGCGTCACGAGGATGCCAGGGTCAACGCCTCCATCACCATCAGGGTTTCCTATTGGTTTAAAGTTTTAGACAAACTCTTATTATCCAGTTAATTCCTCACTTGTAATATAAGTAGCCTACATGTATGATATATCATTCTGGATTGTGTTGCTATGATCTACTGTATGCAATGAGTGCAATTGTAAAAGTACAATGTCTGCAACGTTTTTGTGATATATACGTTAAATAACGAATACAAGAAGATATTTGGTCCTATAGTATTATAGGTTATATATTATATGAATTGAATGCCACGATAGCACAATCGTGGTTAAGTTGCCAACGTTTTCTTGTAAATAATGTATTGAAGTCAAATGTAAATTAATTAGCACGTACATGCAATATTTATAGGATTGCAAAATGTGAGAACGAACCTGACAGAATGTTGTAGCCGACTCCAATAAAGTCCAGACTCCTCGTTACGTCACTGCTTACCACTGATGACGTCACAGAGACCAGTGCACACACCAGAGTGTAGCCCAAAAGCTGAGAAACGGACATCGTTGTAACTTCTTGGAAGATAGACAAAAATCATGGTTTTTATTGAGTTTTCGTTGTTGTTGTTGATGTTGTTTTTGTTGTTGTTGTTGTTGTTTGTTTTGCTTTAAAATGAACCAACACCCATATATAATTACATAAATATCCTCCGCACGTTCCTTTTATTCATTATGATTTTTTGTAAAATTATATAGATATTAAATTTTGTTAAATTTTGTATTTTGTATACATTGGTTTATTTTAGAACAAAACAATATTGATTTTTGTTAATTTGCTCATACCTTTGTATTTTGTAAATAATTATGTTGAAAAAGTGTGCAAATAAAATATATCAAATATTAAAACAAATATATCAAATATAATTGATAACGTGTAAATATGAAGGAGTTTAAATCTAGTTAACCGGCATTCCACACAAAATTATTGAATATTACGTTTCCAGTAAATATCTTTTCAGAGCTTGAAACTCATACTGACAAAACTTGTATTCGTATTATGTACAATCATTATAATGTATTTCGTAGGAATCCATTATTGGTGCAGTCTTGATCACTTATTTTGTTTTAATCGGCAGAATCGTGTCAAAAATATCAGCAGTAATCGTTGGTTATAACAGGTTTCTGATTTTGGCGACACATAAAATAATTATTATGCTGTGCTATAGATCCCATGAACGTGCAATTGCAATGACACTAATAATACATCCGCATATAATTTGCAATACATTCTCTATCCGCTTAAATGTGTTTCGATTTTCCTGGCTTTTCACTTACAATATGTATAATTATGACAACTAATACATTATGCATGTAATAATTATGTTATCTCGCTTTTCTGCCTTGCCCTAACCCGCAGCACACCTTCGCCCCTCCCCCGTGCCATGGGAAAGAGGCAATCTGTCACACAGTCTTCGTTTCCTGTCTGTAATTCATCATGATCATTATCAACACTTATACAATCATATCATTAGTTCTTGTTTTATATTATTAAAGTTAAACATTGTTTGTTTGGCCTTTCAAGTTCAATTAAGTTATAATTTATGTGATAAGAAACTCCCATGCAAGGTAGTGTCATATTCTGCACGTAGTTCGTGTTAGACCTCTCTATATAACAGTTTGAATAATGGTTCGATTAAAAAATAATGTTTGCTATTCAAACTATATGACTAATGATAGATAGGTATTAAATGGATCTAGTAACTTTGTTGATATGTGCAAAAAGTGATGAGTGGTTGATACAATGTGTATTGTTGTTAGTTGATATGTCCACTGGGTGTTGTGTGAAAATTTCAAGTTAAATGGACAATATGGCCGAGTATAATGAGCAAAAATGCAAAGTGATATTCACTAACTCATTACACTCACTCTGTTTTTCGCGGTCCAGTGGATAATTTAACATCTGAACATTTCAATCGTAAATATTTGTTTAACGAAAGGGAAATTTAAAAAAAAACGAAACCTGTCTCATGCTTGTATTGTTAATACGAATACAAGGTAAGAGGGAACCGCTAGAATTCCAATTGGATTTTGAGGATTTTGACAAAGTGACTGAGTCACTTTAAGGTACAACTTACTTCTTCTTCTTCTTCTTCTTTTTTTTTTTGGGGGGGGGGGGGGGGGGTGGGGGTGGGGGCAGCGTAGGGGCATTCGATACAATACAAAATTAAATATAGATGCAATGGGCTATCTGGAAGTACAAGGATGTCCATAGTCTCAACGTCACCTCTGCGTTGTTTATTCACTTCATAATTATCATCCGTAACACACTGTACTTTTTTTTTAAATATAAATGTACATAGCGTTTCTGCCTTGCTTGTACCTGTAACACACCTTTCCTTTGCCTCTCCTCCGTGGGAAAAGGCAGCGCGTCTCACAGACTTCGGTTGATGTCAATAATTCGTCATGATTATTATCAATAATTATACAAGCGTCTCTATATTGTTCTTAATCCAATTTGATAATGCCTTTCAACATGTCCAAGGTCAACTAACTTATCGACCATATTTTAGATAAGAAACACTCGTGTCAAACTAATAATGGTGCCTACGTGATGGGCACGAATGTACGCCAACTAATAGTCTTTTACTAATATTTAAAAAAAAATACCAATGATGTAAGACAATTGGTATTAGTAATAATTGAAAATATACTTTAAAAATCCCCTAAATTCGCTTATAATTTTACATTAATTGTACTCCGTTCATTAGGAGGAGGTCGTAGGCCTGGGGTTTATTCGATACACCATGCAGAACTTTGACACAACATTCAAATTCAATATGCCATCTGGGCATTCAAGACTTTCCATTGTCTCGATTATTATCCCCTCTAGTATGTTCTTTAAAAGAATAAAACATAATTATATCCCAACACCAACACACATATAAATGCTTCAATCTTGCTGTATAGAGTGGTAAAGTGTTACTTCATCAAAAATCTATTTTTATAATTTCCAAATTTGAACCTCGTTTTCCTAAAGATCGGCATCAAAAATAATGTCCAAATGTTGAAAATCAATTGATTATATAAGTATTGGCTGAGATATGCCCATCCGAATGAATTTGATTTCAATAAGAAATCAGATAGTACTCTGGTTCATAACGTTATGGAGCACTATAACCTTGATTTCCTATTGAAATCAAATTCATTTGGATGGGCATATCTCAGCCAATACTTAACATAATTACTCGATTGATTTTCAACATTTGGGCATTATTTTGTATGCTTTTTCGGGAAATTAAGTTCAAATTGAGAAATTCTAAAAACTTGTATTCGTATTATGTACAATCATTATAATGTATTTCGTAGGAATCCATTATTGGTGCAGTCTTGATCACTTATTTTGTTTTAATCGGCAGAATCGTGTCAAAAATATCAGCAGTAATCGTTGGTTATAACAGGTTTCTGATTTTGGCGACACATAAAATAATTATTATGCTGTGCTATAGATCCCATGAACGTGCAATTGCAATGACACTAATAATACATCCGCATATAATTTGCAATACATTCTCTATCCGCTTAAATGTGTTTCGATTTTCCTGGCTTTTCACTTACAATATGTATAATTATGACAACTAATAAATTATGCATGTAATAATTATGTTATCTCGCTTTTCTGCCTTGCCCTAACCCGCAGCACACCTTCGCCCCTCCCCCGTGCCATGGGAAAGAGGCAATCTGTCACACAGTCTTCGTTTCCTGTCTGTAATTCATCATGATCATTATCAACACTTATACAATCATATCATTAGTTCTTGTTTTATATTATTAAAGTTAAACATTGTTTGTTTGGCCTTTCAAGTTCAATTAAGTTATAATTTATGTGATAAGAAACTCCCATGCAAGGTAGTGTCATATTCTGCACGTAGTTCGTGTTAGACCTCTCTATATAACAGTTTGAATAATGGTTCGATTAAAAAATAATGTTTGCTATTCAAACTATATGACTAATGATAGATAGGTATTAAATGGATCTAGTAACTTTGTTGATATGTGCAAAAAGTGATGAGTGGTTGATACAATGTGTATTGTTGTTAGTTGATATGTCCACTGGGTGTTGTGTGAAAATTTCAAGTTAAATGGACAATATGGCCGAGTATAATGAGCAAAAAGGCAAAGTGATATTCACTAACTCATTACACTCACTCTGTTTTTCGCGGTCCAGTGGATAATTTAACATCTGAACATTTCAATCGTAAATATTTGTTTAACGAAAGGGAAATTTAAAAAAAAACGAAACCTGTCTCATGCTTGTATTGTTAATACGAATACAAGGTAAGAGGGAACCGCTAGAATTCCAATTGGATTTTGAGGATTTTGACAAAGTGACTGAGTCACTTTAAGGTACAACTTACTTCTTCTTCTTCTTCTTCTTTTTTTTTGGGGGGGGGGGGGGGGGGTGGGGGTGGGGGCAGCGTAGGGGCATTCGATACAATACAAAATTAAATATAGATGCAATGGGCTATCTGGAAGTACAAGGATGTCCATAGTCTCAACGTCACCTCTGCGTTGTTTATTCACTTCATAATTATCATCCGTAACACACTGTACTTTTTTTTTAAATATAAATGTACATAGCGTTTCTGCCTTGCTTGTACCTGTAACACACCTTTCCTTTGCCTCTCCTCCGTGGGAAAAGGCAGCGCGTCTCACAGACTTCGGTTGATGTCAATAATTCGTCATGATTATTATCAATAATTATACAAGCGTCTCTATATTGTTCTTAATCCAATTTGATAATGCCTTTCAACATGTCCAAGGTCAACTAACTTATCGACCATATTTTAGATAAGAAACACTCGTGTCAAACTAATAATGGTGCCTACGTGATGGGCACGAATGTACGCCAACTAATAGTCTTTTACTAATATTTAAAAAAAAATACCAATGATGTAAGACAATTGGTATTAGTAATAATTGAAAATATACTTTAAAAATCCCCTAAATTCGCTTATAATTTTACATTAATTGTACTCCGTTCATTAGGAGGAGGTCGTAGGCCTGGGGTTTATTCGATACACCATGCAGAACTTTGACACAACATTCAAATTCAATATGCCATCTGGGCATTCAAGACTTTCCATTGTCTCGATTATTATCCCCTCTAGTATGTTCTTTAAAAGAATAAAACATAATTATATCCCAACACCAACACACATATAAATGCTTCAATCTTGCTGTATAGAGTGGTAAAGTGTTACTTCATCAAAAATCTATTTTTATAATTTCCAAATTTGAACCTCGTTTTCCTAAAGATCGGCATCAAAAATAATGTCCAAATGTTGAAAATCAATTGATTATATAAGTATTGGCTGAGATATGCCCATCCGAATGAATTTGATTTCAATAAGAAATCAGATAGTACTCTGGTTCATAACGTTATGGAGCACTATAACCTTGATTTCCTATTGAAATCAAATTCATTTGGATGGGCATATCTCAGCCAATACTTAACATAATTACTCGATTGATTTTCAACATTTGGGCATTATTTTGTATGCTTTTTCGGGAAATTAAGTTCAAATTGAGAAATTCTAAAAACTTGTATTCGTATTATGTACAATCATTATAATGTATTTCGTAGGAATCCATTATTGGTGCAGTCTTGATCACTTATTTTGTTTTAATCGGCAGAATCGTGTCAAAAATATCAGCAGTAATCGTTGGTTATAACAGGTTTCTGATTTTGGCGACACATAAAATAATTATTATGCTGTGCTATAGATCCCATGAACGTGCAATTGCAATGACACTAATAATACATCCGCATATAATTTGCAATACATTCTCTATCCGCTTAAATGTGTTTCGATTTTCCTGGCTTTTCACTTACAATATGTATAATTATGACAACTAATAAATTATGCATGTAATAATTATGTTATCTCGCTTTTCTGCCTTGCCCTAACCCGCAGCACACCTTCGCCCCTCCCCCGTGCCATGGGAAAGAGGCAATCTGTCACACAGTCTTCGTTTCCTGTCTGTAATTCATCATGATCATTATCAACACTTATACAATCATATCATTAGTTCTTGTTTTATATTATTAAAGTTAAACATTGTTTGTTTGGCCTTTCAAGTTCAATTAAGTTATAATTTATGTGATAAGAAACTCCCATGCAAGGTAGTGTCATATTCTGCACGTAGTTCGTGTTAGACCTCTCTATATAACAGTTTGAATAATGGTTCGATTAAAAAATAATGTTTGCTATTCAAACTATATGACTAATGATAGATAGGTATTAAATGGATCTAGTAACTTTGTTGATATGTGCAAAAAGTGATGAGTGGTTGATACAATGTGTATTGTTGTTAGTTGATATGTCCACTGGGTGTTGTGTGAAAATTTCAAGTTAAATGGACAATATGGCCGAGTATAATGAGCAAAAAGGCAAAGTGATATTCACTAACTCATTACACTCACTCTGTTTTTCGCGGTCCAGTGGATAATTTAACATCTGAACATTTCAATCGTAAATATTTGTTTAACGAAAGGGAAATTTAAAAAAAAACGAAACCTGTCTCATGCTTGTATTGTTAATACGAATACAAGGTAAGAGGGAACCGCTAGAATTCCAATTGGATTTTGAGGATTTTGACAAAGTGACTAAGTCACTTTAAGGTACAACTTACTTCTTCTTCTTCTTCTTCTTTTTTTTTTGGGGGGGGGGGGGGGGGGTGGGGGTGGGGGCAGCGTAGGGGCATTCGATACAATACAAAATTAAATATAGATGCAATGGGCTATCTGGAAGTACAAGGATGTCCATAGTCTCAACGTCACCTCTGCGTTGTTTATTCACTTCATAATTATCATCCGTAACACACTGTACTTTTTTTTTAAATATAAATGTACATAGCGTTTCTGCCTTGCTTGTACCTGTAACACACCTTTCCTTTGCCTCTCCTCCGTGGGAAAAGGCAGCGCGTCTCACAGACTTCGGTTGATGTCAATAATTCGTCATGATTATTATCAATAATTATACAAGCGTCTCTATATTGTTCTTAATCCAATTTGATAATGCCTTTCAACATGTCCAAGGTCAACTAACTTATCGACCATATTTTAGATAAGAAACACTCGTGTCAAACTAATAATGGTGCCTACGTGATGGGCACGAATGTACGCCAACTAATAGTCTTTTACTAATATTTTAAAAAAATACCAATGATGTAAGACAATTGGTATTAGTAATAATTGAAAATATACTTTAAAAATCCCCTAAATTCGCTTATAATTTTACATTAATTGTACTCCGTTCATTAGGAGGAGGTCGTAGGCCTGGGGTTTATTCGATACACCATGCAGAACTTTGACACAACATTCAAATTCAATATGCCATCTGGGCATTCAAGACTTTCCATTGTCTCGATTATTATCCCCTCTAGTATGTTCTTTAAAAGAATAAAACATAATTATATCCCAACACCAACACACATATAAATGCTTCAATCTTGCTGTATAGAGTGGTAAAGTGTTACTTCATCAAAAATCTATTTTTATAATTTCCAAATTTGAACCTCGTTTTCCTAAAGAGCATCAAAAATAATGTCCAAATGTTGAAAATCAATTGATTATATAAGTATTGGCTGAGATATGCCCATCCGAATGAATTTGATTTCAATAAGAAATCAGATAGTACTCTGGTTCATAACGTTATGGAGCACTATAACCTTGATTTCCTATTGAAATCAAATTCATTTGGATGGGCATATCTCAGCCAATACTTAACATAATTACTCGATTGATTTTCAACATTTGGGCATTATTTTGTATGCTTTTTCGGGAAATGAAGTTCAAATTGAGAAATTCTAAAAACTTGTATTCGTATTATGTACAATCATTATAATGTATTTCGTAGGAATCCATTATTGGTGCAGTCTTGATTACTTATTTTGTTTTAATCGGCAGAATCGTGTCAAAAATATCAGCAGTAATCGGCCGTCTTTTGAGGCTTTCCATGTATCATTTATACATTATCAGAAACCCAAACAATTGTCTTTATATTTTGTGTATTGTCGTTAACGGGTCTCTGAACTCAAGGACAATATGTTTGATAAGAATAATATGTATCGTATTTTATCTGTATTTCAACCTCACCGGGTGCGCTGGTGAAGTTAAATGAACTTGATGGATAAACAAAGTTTAAAAGGGATTGTACAGTTCTGAATTTTGGTTACTCAAACTTGACAATTTATTATCGCAATCAAATTGTGATACTTATGCAATGATGCCGCTATGCTTTCTATTAAAAAAAAACATGTTTTATCACAAGAGAGCGCCCTCCAGACATCAGAAAGTTCTACCTATTTTAAAAATAAAACTTTGAATCTGATGTTCAATAAAAAAAAAATTTGGATAGAGAGATCATCAAAAAAAAGTTAGAGCCACGTTTTTTTTGTAAATATGTGTAGGATTTATAAATATTTTATATAATTATTGAATTAAAATTTATTCCATTCCGATACATTTATGGATATTTCACCGAATTTGATCAAACAAAAAAAGGGGGGGGGGGGGGGTGGGGCAATGATTAGGGGTACACCTAATGTATGTTTTTTGTTTTGTTTTAATAAGATTTCTCCCCTTTAATGTTAGTGATTGTTTTGCACCCCCCCCCCCCCCCCCCCCACACACACACACACACTCACACCCGTGCATAAATAGGAATTTAAAATTGATGTATATCTATATATGTTCTTACATGTCTAACTTGTAATCTTGGGATAATTCGTCATAGGCTATTATAGTCCTATCGCTGATGCGACAGAGGATATACATGCTCAATACCTTGTGAGAAAATATTTAGGCATGCCAGGTGATGTTAACAATTCATCCGATAACAGAAGTTTGTTTGAATTTATTTGCGTCTGACGCAATTACTGACACAGTAATTTCTGATAGTGACGAATTCTGGCTGTCTGTCTAAATTGACTAATAGTCATGCTAATAATAGTATATCATGCTGCTTGTAAGAAATCGGTAGAGTCGGTGTATCCCTTTTAGTAGACAATGGTATATTGCCTTCGCTACCCTCATCAAACAGGGATAAACCTTACAAAGATTTAAATAAAAAAAACATTCTTTTCATCATGAAAGTCCATTTTTAGAACTGTATTTTGTCCCATTTATCATACCGTATGAAGAGCTTCTTTCCAAAATGCGCTAAATCCACTTTCCATACAAAATGTAGACGCTACGCAGCTATCTATCCGTATTTTAGGACAAATTACACAATCAAAGTAAAAATATGGAGCGTTCTATTTTCATATTCCCTTATATTAGGCATGTGTACAAATTTGGACAAAAAACCGGATTTTCTCCAAAGTTGAAAAGGTGAATTTAGCGCCTTTTGGATTTATATAAACCCCTCACAAAAAGTTCCGCAATTCAAGTTTAAGCGTTCATATATATCTCCTTACTTTACCGTTCATAAAATTGTGGTATCATTGGACAGCTTGTTTTCACCCTTTTACATTGATGTAATATTTGTTATGAATAGCCTATGTTATCATGGAATGTGTATTACATCCGAATATGGGACAAAGTCAAAAGTAAAATGTTGCAAAATGCATTGATATTGTCAATAGTGATTTCTCATATAATTGGGAGAATAGGTGATGTTTTGAATGAAGTTGAGGCGAACAAGCATGAATGTCAATGGCGTATTACGTCCTTTCCTCTGGAGGATGCAATGATGTTGAAGTGGTCATGAATACAATTATGAATTCTAGTGTTGTTTGGACAATGAAAAATGTTATTTGTACTGTAATTGTGGTGGATTTTGTGTAAACTTGGAAAATTACAAACTTGCAAAAATCTGTGTAAAGTCAAACAAAATGATAATTTATCAATCAGTCATCTTCCTAATAACATACAAAAACGTTATTGCACCACCTAAAAATCATAAAGACACATTTCATCCTCCATAGAAAATGATAACACTATGTGCATGACCGACTCAACATCATTCAGATCACTTTATTCTCCCAACAAAAGGAGGGTACAGTACTGTTGACAATATCAATGCATTTCGCAACATTTAACTTTTGACGTTGCCCCATATTCGGGTGTCGTGCACATTCCATGATAACATATTCATAACAAATGTCATATCACTGTAAAGGGGGGTACACGAGCTTTCCAATGATACCAAATTTATAATAGGAGAGATAATTATGTAAGCTCAAACTTGAATTGCGGATTTGTTTGTGAGGGGTTTATATCGATTATTGTCCGTATATCGATTGTACCTTCCTGAAAATGTTCAGCGGATAGTCATTTTTCCCCCAAGAGAAAAAAGGAATACATTTCATAACAGTATGTAAAACAAAACATGTTTTTAAAAGTTTGTTTTAAATTAAAATAAAATGCTGATTACTATTTGTGTGTAAGACATCAAGCATAATAATTAAATTATTTGTGTTGCGCCTAGCAATCGTTTGTATTTGGTTCGGATGGGTTTTCAAAGATCGATGGCGTAGGCAATAATTATAATTTGACAAATGCAAATCAAAACAAAAAACAGGGGAAAATCTTGTCTCCCAAAGGGCCCAAATTGGTCCGACTATACCATGTATACGCTACACCCCAATCTTAACATCACACACATTGCAAGAATAAATGAAGACGAAGAAATTTGTTAAGCATCACTTGTTTAATTGTTTTAATTTCACTATTTTATTATTATGCTAACGTTTTTAATTCAACAAAAGTGCACATTAAATACCAACATATACATGTAGTCATTATAATTACAGACTGTACAAACTAAATCAGTAATAAAACTCACAAATAATTGTAGTATTATGTAGCTATCATCAGCATAATTTAAACAAAATAATAATCATGCATACGGTACTTACCGTATTCATATTATAATATACCAAATTTAAATGTTACATGTCGACGGCTATTCCACTGGGCGTGGCTGTGTCTGACTCAACCCCTACATATTAAAATAATGCAACACTATTAGAGGTATCTATCATTGACTATCTGATTCCAATATGTTTTCCTTTATTTTGGTTCATTTCAGTAAATTGTTAATAATTGATATGTATATTTTGCTGGAAACAAACATAAATAGAAATTCAAAATAAGAATTGACTAAATGCTTACCTGCTTTACCAGTCACAAATTGAGTTAATGCCGAACCAAGCGAAATTTGTATTGATGTACCTCTGTTACAACTCGCCAATAAGTAAATGACTTAGATCAAAATGATGCATCACATAATCTTAAACTTATCTCCGGTAAAACGTTTCACGCATAATGGCAGGCACCAATGACTTACTAATAAGCGGGGGCCGGAGGCGGGGGCGGGGGGGGGGGGGGGGGGGGGGGGTGGGGGGGGGGTGGTGGGTGGCCTTGCGTATAATTTATAACCGTATGATTATGATGTATTGCCTGCGCTGTCTCTTGCAATATTACTTGTTGTTTTTATGTGTAGATAGATATATATATCTACAGATATATTTTATTTGGTCTTTAAACATACAAATGTTATAAAGAAATGTGTCATCCATTGACAAATGGCAAGAGAAGGCAATAACAACAATTATGTACATCTCAACAATAACAATGTCCATATTAGGCCTACACATTTCAAAACAAAAACATTTTACTTGTAGGCATGATGATCACAACAACTAATGTTCATATAGTATTATACCATTATGTTTCATTCATGTTTCATATTTCATATACATGTACCATTATGTAATTAAATTATTCCATACTAGGCAAAAATACAGTTGCCTAAAATTAATGAAATTCATACATTATGTCATTCAATTCTTACAAACTCCTATATAATACAATGGAGCTGTGTAGAACATGGTGGCATACACATTTTAATTATTATCATGGTACAGTTTATGTATGTATTGTAAAGTGACTAGTTTCGGATAACACCGTCGTGCAGTCATGCAGTGTACACATTGGCTAATATGGACATACATTATAGTTTATGATTGATGAATGACTTGTTAGAGCTGCAATAATGGACTGAGGAATTAAATCAAAGGGAATCTTACCAAAAAAACAAAAAAAGTGCGTGAGCTAGTGTATAAACTAGAGTTATCTAGCTTTATCAATCATTGCACATGGGATTGGGTTATATATGTCAGTAATGTTAGGCCTGAATGTGAATACGGTGAATTGAACAGTTTATGATATTCATTATCTTTTTGTATAATTATTCAAAGAATTTTTCAACGTGGCCACCATTACGCTTCATAGCTGCTTTATAGCTGCCATCGGTAGTAATCGGTGTACGCTGCACGCGCGCGTACAACGGACAAATTGATTTTTTTGTGGTTATTTGAAGCCACAATAACCATAACATCACTGGGCCTGGATCCGGTCCTACCAATCACCGCGAACACCGTGAAGCACTACGAAGCACTATGAATTCACTACGAAACACTACTAAGCACTACGAAGAGCTAAAAGATAGCTTTTAGGAGCGCACGTAGGAGTAGATGATCAAGGTACGGTAGCTGCCATGACAAGCACGGTACAAACACGATTCACAATTCATGATCGGAGGGATCGATAACCGCGCTAGAATGAGTTTTACAACATTGTTATCATTGTAATCAGGGGCGTCGATCACGGGGGTGGGGGGGGGGGGGGCGGATATATCCCCCAATATTTCAGGTGTGGGGGGGGGGGGGGGGGGGTGGCCTGTATTATCACCCCCCCCCCCCCACCCCCCCCATATTTGGGGTTCAAAAATATATATTAATAACATTACAATTATAAAGGAGCATTGCCCCCTCTCATGAATGGAAGATGTTACTATAGTATAGTCTTATGAAATCTATTTTAAACTTTTAAATAGATTTCATATTAACTACCGATACAGATGAACTTTCATAGTAATAGTATAGTCTTCTTTAAACCACTTTTTGATAATACCAAAGACACTACAACGTCTACAAGGGTAGTTAGTGTCTTTGATAATACTAAACTGCCCAAATCCAAAATCTTCCGGGGCTGCACCCAGGCCTGGAACCCCCATTAATGTTATTTGACCCAGGACCAGCTGGCCATGATGTACTCATTAATCATTTCAGTACATAACTTAGTGAGTAGCTTTGATATACTACCATGCTCTGACATCGGTCATGATCGAATTGGATGAGTGTTTGGCAGCTACCATAGTCTACCTGACTACCTCTACGTGCGCGCATAAAAGCGAGTTTTTAGTACAGGGCGCTCTTCGCAGTGCAATCTTCGTCTTCGTAGTGCTTCATAGTTACTAAGAAGACGTGCTCTTCTCAGTGCTTCGATAGGGGTTTCGTAGTGCTTCGTAGTGAGCTTCGCAGTGCTTCGCAGTGCTTAGTAGCAAAGACACTACAAGGGGAAGACTGGACACTGCGCCGGTTTTGTACAGTGATCGATGAAACGCTGAATTTCGTACATGGGGAAGGGCGCCCCTAGCGTTGGGTAGGTAAACTTCTTGTTGTTTTCGCGCGTAGCCATTGAAAACACAATAGGGAACTGGTAGTGAAGTATCAAATTCCTTCTTATTTTTGCTTTTTTATCTCAAAATGTACACCAAATATTAAAAGGAGTTTGTTTCTAAGTTTGTCTGTTTACAGGTGAAAATTTCCAAGAAATATTTAATAGTAGACATGCAGAATCAACATTCACGTACAAGTTTCTTAATTTGCTTGCTGTTAAAAAAGAACTCGTGTACATCATCAGGATTGTTGCTGTTACCTGTGTCATGTTTTGAAATCAAAATAGTAACTCTTATTTGAATACCTCTTTTCTCTTTATATGAATAATTGTTGTTAACAAGAGTGTCACATCCGAAACACAAGCATTTTGTTAACTGCGGCGCAAAAAATCCAAGTCAAGTTAAAGTTATGCAGGAAATCTGGTTCCTCTTTTCACTTTCTTCTCCAAATTCGCAGATTAAAAAAAAATGTTCACTTCTCATTTTCTATGCAAAAAACTACAGTAAAAAAAGAAAAAAAAAAGATTCGAGGATTTGAAAATTTTCATCTTTGTTGACAAATTTGCTCAAAAAGCAGAAATATCAAAAAACAAGTGGTCTGCATATATTTCAAGTTCATAGTAATCTAATCCTGATATCCACATGGACAGGAGTCAATTTCATTATTTTTTTGTCCCTAGTTTGATTTATAACATTTTCACAAGTTCATATTTCATATTTATGTATCCATTGTGAATGACATGAAATATCAGGATTTAGATTACTAGAAGTATGAACTTGAAATATATGCAGACATATGGCACACTTGTTTTTTGATATTTCTGCTTTTTGAGCAAATTTGTCAACAAAGATGAAAATGTTCAAATCCTCGAATTTTTTTCTTCTTTGTTTTCTGTAGTTTTTTGCATAGAAAATGAGAAGTGAACATTATGTTTTAATCTGCGAATTTGGAGAAGAAAGTGAAAAGAGGAACCAGATTTCCTGCATGACTTTAACTTGACTTGGATTTTTTGCGCCGCAGTTAACAAAATGCTTGTGTTTCGGATGTGACACTCTTGTTAACAACAATTCTTCATATAAAGAGAAAAGAGGTATTCAAATAAAAGTTACTATTTTGATTTCAAACCATGACACAGGTAACAGCAACAATCCTGATGATGTACATGGTCATGAGTTCTTTTTTAACAGCAAGCAAAGAAACTTGTACGTGAATGTTGATTCTGCATGTCTACTATTAAATATTTCTTGGAAATTTTCACCTGTAAACAGACAAACTTAGAAACAAACTCCTTTTAATATTTGGTGTACATTTTGAGATAAAAAAGCAAAAATAAGAAGGAATTTGATACTTCACTACCAGTTCCCTATTGTGTTTTCAATGGCTACGCGCGAAAACAACAAGAAGTTTACCTACCCAACGCTAGGGGCGCCCTTCCCCATGTACGAAATTCAGCGTTACACAAAATCCGCGAAGTGTCCAGTCTTCCCCTTGTGTGTAGTGTCTTGTCTTTGTTAGTAGTGATCCTTGGCGATTGGTAGGACCCCCTGGATCGGTTAACGTCCGTGTCAAAATAGATCAAAACAAATTGATGTTTGATACATGTCACATACAAATCATGCATCGAATGTAGGAGCCTTGTGGTAAGTTAACATTTCGATTTCATTCCTGGCACAAAAACCGTTGATTTAACGCCTATTGATATGTCAAATTTTCCTTTGAAATATTTGTTCCAATAAGCCGCTGCATTGCCAGGGACCACACCCTCTTTGGCCGCCACTGCTGTCGGTGCAGAACCGGGCGAGTGAGTGTGCTTCAATTGCCCAACACCAGATGCGCACCTGGCATCAGCAGGCAACGTTAATTACACTTTGAACACTTCGCGACGATTGTCGCGTCAATGGCAGTGGCATCACATATTCTGGCTAGTGGAGAAGTGTCCATAAAAAAACAAACATGTCGATTTGGTTAGATTGTAGGGTGCTTGATTCCTGGAACTTGAAGCCTTGAAATTAATTTATGTCGATGTCGACGATGGAGGCCGGAGGTGTGTGCCTAGTCGCACTACTTTTGTCTTTTCTTCTCTGGCGCAGTCTGTCTAGACTCTAGGCTAGTGCCTTTTTATAATTGTAGTTTTACTCTTTGGTTTACTTTTAGCTGCCACATTTTTTGTCACCACCGTTGTGTTGGTAACTAATGCAACAGCGGCAGGGATGCCATCATGATCATGTACACTACAGCATGCATGAATGTTTCCAACCTTTTACTTTCTATAGATTCCTTTTGAGTTTTGGCTTTGTTTTTGTATGATTGGCATAACCCAACAGCAACACTGTAAACAAAATGTTATGAGCAGCTGCATAAACTCATTAGAGATATACCTGTACCGACTACTGACTATTGTAAAATTTCTTCAAGAATTTGCTATTTTGGGCATTCTCTTCGCAGACGTGCCTACGACTTGGTATGCATGACTAAAAGAACACATGCTCTATGCGATTTGTATAGCACATCGGTTCTTTAAGTCTTGCATGCCAATTCGTGGGCACGTCTGCAAAGAGAATGCCACTGTTTTTCAAATTGCTTAATTGGTCTCTCTTGTAAACCATAAAAAAAAAAAAGAAGCCTCTTCCTGTCAACAAAATTGTGTGTTTCATCACTAACAAGTAACAGGTTTGATTATTCCTGTATTGCATGAGAATGCCAATGAAATACCTGCTGCCCCAAGATGAATATATATTCATATCTCGGGTCAGCCCAAAGCAGACTTTAACGCCCTTATCACTCTCGTCCAACAGACAGTTTGCTTTTTTGTGCCCGGTTTATATAGCTTCTGACTAATCGAGCATTGAAAAGGGTTTCATGATTTCCATTTAAGAGTCTTCGTGTCTCGATGAGTTGAGCACCGGTCTAGCAATCCGGAGGTCTCGGGTCCGTTTCCTGATGGTGAAGCCTATTTTTTTCTCTGCTCATTTTCATTTATTTTAAATATTTCTTGTCAGTTTCCTCTATAGATGTTTGAATTCAGTTTGCTTTCGTGTATGTAGATTCATCTAGCTCAGAAGTCAGAACAATGATGTGCATGTAAATTGCTGACTGGGGATGACAACCTATCATCCTCGTTCATGAAGAAAGTCACCTGCTTGTGAAGATCAAGGTGGAGATGATGGACTATGAAGAGCACATCAAGCCCTGGGGGATCTTCCTCAGCGAAATAGCCAAGGAGGTGAGGTTAACCTGTTCCCCTCGAGTTTCTGAAATCCCCATAGACTTTGTACACAACCCACCCGGTTCCCAAAGTCAAGGGGTTAAAGGGAACCAAAACCCCGAAATAGTATTCTTGTAAATGACTTTAGGCAGTAGTTTTAGTCCATTCCACTACTAAGTTCAGAAAAATTGGTTTCCAGACAGATTATATGATTGGAAAACTCATCACCATACAGGTGTTTACGGGTCTGCAGAAGAAGACTATCCAAATGTATGCAAGTATAGAATTGGCAAACTCACAGACATTTGGCGCATACAGAACCATGAGGCCCTTTTGGTTCTGTAAGTGTTGGTGATTGATTGTAGCACTATTGTTTATGACTTGCACAACCCTTTGCAAAGTTTTAGACATATCTATTTAAAAATCAAACAACAGTATCAAAACTATATATAGGCCAGGTGATTTTTCTTTGCATGGTTGTCCCCTTTAAATGTATGCTGTGCTAGCCTAGTGCCGACAAAAACAAAATACATCTTCCTGAATCAGTTGATATCATGAGTAAATTTTTTTTTACTGGCATCTGGTGATCTAGTCCCTGAGTATCCTTAGTTAAAAGAGCCAATCAAAGTCATGTAAATTAAAATGGAAAACAGAACTAATTATGTGATAAATGCTTCAGAAGAAGGCCTGAAAATATATGTTTTATTTATGCTTTATGTAATGCTATTATAATCATAATTATTTGTTTAAATATCTATTATTAAAGGGAGAGATCCACTTTTGCAAGCCAAAATTCAAAAGTTGCGAGGTTATTGTCTTATATGAAAGGAAATGTCATTTAATAGCATGCCTGAAAAAATTAGGGCTTGAAATCTGTTTTTCGTGGAGTTATAGACCTAAAACTGAATAAACTGAGGGACGTCGGTTAATTATGTACATGTACGTATTTTTGGCCGGTGAGTAAGTTCGTACATAGATTTCACGGAGCGCCAGATCGGTATGCATGACCCCTACGTGACCCCCGCTAGCTACGTGAGCCGCGCATAAGTACTAATGTGTGAGCGTTTACCAAGCAAAATACCCAAACTTCGCTTAAACTGACTACATGTAATTATATATTCTTTCTTTTTGAGATCTTTTTCCGTGACATACGTTAACAAATGTCGGCTTCACAATACCTTTACGTGAATTAGTACTATATTGTTGTAATATTATGCTAAATCAGTTGAACTCCTTTATTGACCGATATATAGTTTAAATGGAGGGACGCATTCGTTTTTCATTCGTAGAATCCAAATTAGAGGGCTGTTCGCTCTGATTTTTTTTTTTGCGTGTTACATTGATCCCTATCCGTCAACTGAAAGCTGTTCAGACGTTTTGTAAAAGTGGATCTGTCCCTTTAATACGGGTAGCTTCAACCCCCCGAATCGCCTCCCACACGAGGATTCGGCGACTTTCCGACCGTCGCGATCGAAGGATATACGTTTTGCGGATGACAATAAGGTATTCCAGAGTCGCTCCCGCCCCGTGGTCGTCGTCCAGATCGAAGTAAAGGGAAAGTCAGCAATGTCAATTGCCCGTTTAAGACGCCGAGCATAGACTAACTATTTACCGTCGCAACTTTGTTCAACGAATATAAAACGCAGTTTAAACAGCAAGATATATATTACGAAACATATTCAAAGTTTATGAGAGCAAATATATCCAGTTTTAGATAAATATCAATATTATTATCACGCGAATGGTCAATATGATCCGTAAGTCTAAAATTGACAACGCACTGAGTGTAATAGTAGCTAAGCTTAGTTCAATAGTTTCGTCATCATTGTTTTGCGTGTGTTATCCGCGAGCCCACATGCTTTGTACACAGCTGAGCGGGCGAGCTAATAAACATGGGCGGATTTTGTACACAGTGCAATTGGCAAGTGATCAAAGCGGGGTGAACAATGGTGGAGCAGGGGAGTTTCTTTCGTCTTACTACATTGACCAGGGCATCGGCTAATCTTGCTAAAATCGGGGGGCAGCGGCGAAGCTACTATTTTAGCAAGAGCACGTACATAGTGTATTGTATCTAATTTAATACAAGCGGAAACAATTATGGGGGGGGGGGGTAGAATGGATGGGGAAGGTATCTGCTCATTTAGTATACAATGGATGTATATAAACGGCTATTATACACGAACGTAGTGGACCATACAATTATGAAATATGGGGGATAACTTTGCATGGGTACTGAAACCATCATGATTTTGTTATACATTGGCCGGATGTATATTGTTGACCAGGGCCCCGACGAGTTGTGGGGCGGAATTGAGTTGCCCGAGTCTTGTTGTTATCGCCTTTCTCTCTCACAAACCCGCGGATACAGCTAGTTTATTAATTATTATTTTAACCCGTTGCTTACGGGAACCGGATGGACTATGTACAAAGTCTATGGGGATTTTAGAATTTTGTAGTGAACGCCTAAATCATCATTATTATATATCATTTACTTTTATTATTAATAATTGAGTTATTATTATCATTATTTGACATACAATAAACCTTTGTGAATGGTTCCTTTGATGTAGGTAACTGACCCGGAGCTGAAAAACATAAAGTTGATCATAGGAGACAAGCTGAGTGCCAGGGACAGGGAGCGAGTGCAGGATCCTGGAGACTTGTTGGAGCTCCTGGAGGAGAAAGGATTGATTGCAGAGGACAATACAAGTAAAATATATCACCTTTCCACAAAACATGTAATATCAACACATATCATGTCACTGTATTAGCCCAATACCATACATCTAATTCCCATTTTGCCAACCACCATTCTCCAACCCACAAATATTCCAATGTAATCAGTGTAAATCAGTGTAAGTTCACTTCATGTGTGTAAAAGATTAAAGATTGTAAAATTGAAACATATCTTTGCCAATTATTGACCAATTTGTTAGAACAAAGCATCAAATGAAAGCGTGTGATGAGGCCTTTCTAATAGTATGAAATGTACATTTGCATTTTTACCGACAAGTGCAGGGTTTTGATAAAGCCAGTCACATATATTCCAAAACTGTTTTTAATTTTAATTACAGGTCTACTGAGACAGCTTTTCAGACTAGTTTTCTAGATGTAAATTTGTTTCCCTCACTGGAATATGAATGCAGGAAAGTTATATTTCATCCTTTAATGATTTGGTTTTTAGAGCAATTTGTTATCATAAATGTTCAAAAACTCTTGTTTTTTTCTTCTGCGTTTTCAGCTCTGTTGAAAGAGATTTTTACGGAAGGTGGGTATGCAGAGTTGATCCCTACTCTGGAGGAGTATGAATCCCGGAGGCAGCAGTATGTAGAGAGAGTGAGCATTCTAGCCGGCAGGTACATTTCTAATTTTGATTTATTTAAAGGGATAGTTGAGTTTTGGTCAACATAATTTTAGTAACCAAAACCTGCACCATTACGGTACAAACTAATAGTTATAACTCCACCATGCTTGAAAGGTACACACAATTACAAATTAATGACTAAGTAAAACTCTGTTATCATTAAAAAAGAGTTGTTATAACCCAAGAGGGTGCTCTTTACAAGCTCATTTGTTTTAGCCATTTTTCATCTGCTGGTAGTTTGGACCAGTAAAATACTAAAGATTGGAATTTAAGGCCATCTTCCTCCTTTAAAAAAAAACATCTTTGAAGTTATTGAAAACAAATATTTTGTAGTCTTGAAAATAATCTTGAAGTCTGTGGAAAGTTGGACAAAAAATTAGAAATGTATTAACTACCATGGATATGGAGCCTCAGGCCACTGAATTTCTCTTCTGCCAATCATTTCCAGAATAGGCAACAAAGATCAACAGACTTCATTTGATTTTTAGTAATGTAGAAATATGTACAAGAGATGCAGATTTAATTTGATCTATTTTGATTTCTTACCATCCTCTTTATTCCACTTTTGTCTTTTTTCCCCTCCATTTTCAGGCGAGATCCGCTGTTTGTAGGAAGAGAATCCTACATACGTGAAATCCTGGACTTCTTTCGCGACTCCAGACACCCCGGTCTTCGCTGCATATGCCTGTGGGGTATGGCAGGATGTGGCAAGACCAAATTGGGGGCGGAGACTTGTGCCATCTACGCAGAGATGGAAAGGCCACAACCAGAGTAAGTAGACACTGACATAATGAAGATCAGTTCATAGGGTCTTGGGTTCTCTAAATTGTTATTACTGATTTTACAACATAATTATTCAAGATATTGTGGATTTTGGATGAGTTTTCTCTCGAGATGAACTTTTGTTTAGGAAAGCTGACGTTCAGAGCGGATATTTGTAATTTTGATTTTTAAAATACTTGGTCAGTGAACATATGCAGTGGATGAAGTGCATGCATTTGTAGCGGTTTGTGGAAATGTCTAATAGAAAGTTAATACTGAAGTTTTGGTGAGAAGTAACAAAAATATATGTATGAATTTTGTATATTAATCCATTTGTAGTCTCATAACCCACCCGGTTCCCGTGAGAAACGGGTTAGGTATTGGATTTCGAAAATGACCGTCTTTTTTAAATTTGATTTCTTTTCATTTTCAGCTACATTTTCAAAGCCATAAACTACATGTATGTGAGACATGTTAACACCTTTTTTACCTGTATTTATCCGTTTCTGACAGTGTTTATCTGGTAGACCTCAACAAGAAGACATCGCCTGAAGACGTGGGGATGACTCTCCTCAGTTCAGTGGGCAGACCTGTGCAGGCTAGTGACTACAACACCAGGATGGTCCAGAATTGGATGAACTCGTGTCTGAAGGGTACGAATATGAATACTATTATATATATGCAAGTCTGAATGGTAATAGTATAAATATGAGATATTACAGGTCAAGAAGTAATCATAACCAGCGGCTTGTTTCATGACACGGTCTTAGCTATGTACGCTGTCTTATCTTATCTGGCGGGGAGCGAATGGTGCAATTTTAGCTCCACCCCAGATAAGATAAGACAATGTACAATGCATGTTGCTAAGACCCTTTCATGAAACAAGCCCAGGTAGACGAGTATTGTTTTTTTCTCATGAGAGTTTTGAAACCATATATAAAACTCTGATATAATTGACAAGTCTGTTTTTCCCCTTTACATCAATGCCTCGTTTGTAATAATTAGCTAATTATGGGATGTGCAGTATACCTAAATATGGAGCTGTGTCAAAAGCGCAATGTCGCAAAATACAATGTTATTGTCAATTATGTGAATTCTTCATTTGTTTGGAGATTTACGTGTGTTTTGAATGACTTGGCTTGGCCCCATATTTAGGTGTACAATGCACATTTCATAATCACATAACCATTACAAATGTGGTATCAAAGTAAAGAGGACTAAACAGGCTTTTCAATGATAAAATATAATAATAATAATGAAGAAGTCTTCCACCTTTTTAGCTCATCTGGCCCGAAGGGCCCGATGAGCTTATGCCATGGTGTGGCGTCCGTCGTCCGTCCGTCCGTCCTTCCGTCCGTCCTTCCGTCCGTCCACAGTTTTCAAAATGCTTCTTCTTCGTTATTTTTCAACCGATTTTGATTCTGATTGTTTCATATAAAGATAGGGCTAGGAGTAAGATTTAAAACTTCTACACAGAATCACAAAAAAATGCTTCTTCTCCTTCATTTCACGACCGATTTTGATTTGGTTTGCTTTATCTGGTAGAGCTAATTTTGATTTTTTAAATTTTTTTATTTTTTATTTTTAATTTTTTTATTTTATTTATTTATTTATTTATTTATTTTATTTATTTATTTATTTTTTTTTTAAAAATTTTTCCCCATGTCCCTTCCGGGGCGTCAAATTTATATTTTGTTCACTCTAATTTTTTTATTTATTTATTTTATGTTCCTTCCAGGACATCAAATTTTTATTTTTTGACCAGTTGAAAAGTGTACCACATGAAATTTGCGATATTTGATGTTGCGAGATGCCGGATGAGCGCTACGTCATTGACGTTCTGGTTCAAGGTGCTCAGGGCGCAGTAAACTCATCTTTACACACACAAAACAAACAAAAAATAATAATAAAAAATTAAAAAATACCAAATTCATGTAAGATAAAATAGGGACAAAAGAGATATGGATACTCCAAACTTGAATTGCGGAACTTTTTGTGAGGGGTTAATATGAGCTATATGACAAAATGTTATTCCTGTTTGATGTCAAGAGACAAATTTGCCTAGCAGATCAAGCTTCCTAGCACAAGTAATTTATTCACATTTTCTGTTTGGGCGAGGGCAATTTTGTACATGTTATTTTACTTGCCCAACCAAATGGGCAGGGTGAAAGAAGTTAGCATGATACATTATGCATTACCCATTTCCTTCTCAGAACATGTGTTTGCTGTTTGACAATGCTGATGATTTGCTGAAGCCAATATCTACAGTCAAATACCACTTCCAGAAATTGCTAAAGCAATCTGTAGAATGCATGATTCACAACATGTACTGTATAAGGATTTATTCTGACATGATTCATACAGTTGACCTTTTTTCCTGGAAAATAGTGAAATCTTACCCTAAAAATCAAGACAGGATTGTAATGTGAGTTTATACATGCCTTTTTCTTCCTCAGAACATGTGTTGCTGTTTGACAATGCTGATGACTTGCTGAAGCCCACATCTCTAGCCAAGGACAATTTCCAGAACATGCTGAAGCAATCTGTGGAATGCACCAACCACAACATCAAGATCATAATTACCTCGAGGTATGTGTTATTGTCATGGGAGTACATCGTGCAATGTAAATATATTTCTGTAATTATGATATTTGCTTCAAGACCAGTCACTGGAACACAGCACATATCTTATGATTGATATTAATTCTTGTCTCACTTTTATACCCTTTTATAGCCAACCACAGTGGAAGTGGTGTGGCAAGATTGGTAGAGCGCATGCTTTCCGATCGTGAGATCCCAAGTTCGAACCCAGCCCACTCCGTTTGTCCTTCAGCAATGCATTTGATCCTAATTGCTGCTCTTTACCCAGGTGTATAAATGGGTACCTGGTCTGGTGAAAATTAGCTTGGTGCACCAATATGGTTGCCCGCGTATAGAATGCTCCCTGGGGAGTTGAGAATGTGTACAAGATAATTGTGCTGGCCTTAACTGTACCAAATGACCAGGGGTAATAATAAGCGCTTACAGGCTTTTCTGCATTAGGCGCTATATAAATACGATCTATCATCATAGACTTAAATTATTATTTGCCCAGACCCAGGTGCAGTTTTGTTTTTGTTTTGACCAATCATTCAGATATGCAGTCGACTTTTCCTACTTGACCGACCACCCCAACTTCCGTGAGATGGAGGTCCAGTCTCTAGAGATGCAAGAGGCCGTCCTCCTCTTAACCAAGTCAGTCCAGCAAGGTGGTGGCCCCATTACGGTCAAAGGTCGCGAGTTGATCAGCGAGGAACAGGCGATGGGGCTAGCTGAGCACTGCGGGAACAATCCCCAGGCGTTGCGGGCAGTGGCTAGTCAGCTGAGGTCGGGGAAAAGGCCAGAGTTGGTGCTGCGTTTGCTGGACAACCCGTTGAAGATGGAAATGGTGTTGAACGACCAGAGCCTCTGGGGGTTGGGACAAGACGCAACCACGGCAACTGCTGAGAAATCCGAACAGGTAATAATGATTATACATGTGTTTCATTTTTTATGCCTCCGCCAACGAAGTGGCCGGAGGCATTATGTTTTCGGGTTGTCCGTCCGTCCGTCCGTCCGTCCGTCCGCGATATCTCAAGAACCAGTTGACGGATCAATTTCAAACTTGGTATGAGTGTACATATTGGGGTGACAATGATCTGATCAGATTTTAGGGGTCATGAGGTCAAAGGTCAAGGTCACAGGACTCAATATATATGCAAAAATGCCTCGTTCTCGCGATATCTCAAGAACTGGTTGATGGATCAAATTCAAACTTGATGTTAGTGTAGATCTTGGAGTGGCAATGATCTGATCAGATTTTGGGGTTCATGAGGTCAAAGGTCAAGGTCACAGGACTCAATGTATGTGCAAAAATGCCTCATTCTTGCGATATCTCAAGAACCGGTTGACAGATCAATTTCAAACTTGGTATGAGTGTACATATCGGGGTGCCACTGATCTGAGTAGATTTGGGGGGTCATGAGGTCAAAGGTCAAGGTCACAGGACTCAATATGTATGCGAAAATGGCTTGTAATGGCAAAATTTCAAGAACTGAATGTCAGATTTCAATCAAACTCGGTACCTGAATGTATCATAAAGAGTCAACGTAGCCATAAAATGTTGGGGTCATGAGGTTGAGGTCAAGGTCACGGGACTCATTATACATGCATGCAAAAAAGCTTGTAATGCCAAAATCTCAAGAACTAAATGTCAGATTTCAATCAAACTTGGAACCTGACTGTTTTTTAGGGAGCCATCAAAGATTGGGGTCATATGGTCAAGGTCACAGGACTCAAAATATATGAAAAATATTTTTAAAAATTAAATCAGTGCATAGCGGAGGCATAATTTTCGATTGCGTGCAGTCGAAGATCCATCTAGTTTTAAATAGAGTGTCATTAATGTAGGTACCCTTTTCAAAGTAGCTTTTGCACCATCTCAACCAAACTGCTCTACTGATGACATGGAGACATGTTAGTCAGCCTACCTCTTCCAACTAACTCAAAACTTCCAAATGCATTGTGATTACAATAACTGTTGCTATGTTAGGCAAAATAATCAAGGTAACCTGGAACAGTGTATCCTTTTATGTACGAGGCCTTCAAAATGGCAATGTAGTTTTAAACTACATGTTTCAAATTCACAATAATAAATTACCCCTTTAATCAAAAGTGGGTAAAGACTTTCAATTAATGGATTATTCCAGGAATCAAAGGGATTGGAAACTCTATACAAAGTTATTATTCTATAAAGGTACTCAAATGCTTAGGATTGATGTTCGAAGACATACTGATACACTGCATGTCTTGAGCAAAGCCCTAGGCCTGGTAATCCTCTCCGACCTGGACCATTTGATTTCTACATAATTTGCTATTTTGTTTCAAACAGAGTTGTAACACTGATATCTCTCTGTATTAAAGGTGCTGAAATGTCTAGCACTGATGTTTGAAGACATGCATGATATGCTACGACCGCTGCTAGTTCGCTTGGCCGTCCTACCTGGTATCTTCAGCAAAACCCAGGGCCTGGCTGTCCTCTCTGACCTGGACAAGAGGCAAGATATCCTAGATGAGCTAGAGTTCAACCTGGATAACCTTGCCAAGACCAGCCTACTCCTGCGGGAATCCCTAGAGGTCTTTCATGTCCAAGGAGTGAGGAAGCAGAGGCCGGAAGCTTACTACTCGATGCACCCGCTTGTGCGATGTCTGTGTATTATGCAAGCTGAGGGGGATGAAGATATGAAGAGAGCTTTTCAAGCAGGTTTACAGGCGTTTATCAGGGGATGCTTCACATTGCTCAAGGTACTTGTATTTCTGTTAAGTTAATCAACAGTGATTTAAATGAATCAATTCATGCTGTCCCTGAAAATGTCATGTTCCTTGCTTCCTGTACGCCCAATGTATTGAACTGCCTTGTAACTTTGACTGCAAGTCTAACCTATTGGCAAAATACCTGGTAGGGTACTTTACATGGTTGTGTATTTATTGAAAAAGTGTCATTATAAACTCTCATTACTCAGAAGTTACTCAAATTATAAGTCAAGTATGGAATGTACCAATCTTTATTTCACAGACGTTCACATCCTACGACGATCAGGACGCCAGCGGAAGTCTACAGCGCTTGGAGAAGGAGAAGACCAACATCACCCAGTACCTCGAACTTGAGATGCGACATACCTTTGACGGAAAGCCTCATCCGTTGGCAAAATACCTCCCGAGGTACGAAGAGCTTCAGCGACACTCGGACATCGCCGGAAACAGCAACATCCTCGCCTTCATGGAGCGGTTTATGTTCACGAAGGAGCGAGCCAAGTTCTTCAAGCAGAGGGCCATCGCTGCTAAGGAGAGCGGAGACATGGCTGGGTGGGTGAACCTCCAGGGCTGGTTTGCTGATCAGCAGCTGCAGCTGCACAAGTGAGTGGAAGAAATAAAAACAAAAACTGGCTTGAATCCCAAAACTGAGGTGGATTAATGAAACCGTGGTTTAACTGTGATCCTCATATACATTGTACTCCTTTGCCTTACAGCAGAGGACAACCTAGGATGATGTTTGTATGCCGTGTGTTAACAGAAAACAATACAGTCAGAAAATATCTGTTTAGGAAAATAATCATCTTTAATGTCACATCGAAAAGAAGCCAGCAGGTGTATCTGTTAACACTAAAATTGATTTTAGTATCTTTTTAATCAATAAAAATCGATACGGAAAACAGTGTTGGTATGAAGTGAACACCCATGACCCTACTGGCTTCCTGATGATTTTTATTTAAGCCCAATTGTTTTTAATGTTTTTCTCTTAATTTCCAATTCAATGAATTTCACATCTTTT
This sequence comes from Echinarachnius parma, assembly GCA_037951105.1. Lineage (NCBI taxonomy): Eukaryota > Metazoa > Echinodermata > Echinoidea > Clypeasteroida > Echinarachniidae > Echinarachnius > Echinarachnius parma. The sequence goes on along the minus strand of JBAMJV010005646.1, from coordinate 18,318 downwards.
GTTAAATCAGCAGAAGCGTAGCAAAATCCTTGATGAATCGTCATCTCATGAAGAAATGTTTGATCATTAATGCGTGTTCTTGCAATGCAAGTCTTAAAGGGATAGTTGAGTTCTGGTAAGGAGAGTACAGTTTTGGTGAAACTGAATTTTAGTAACCAAAACCTGCATCATTACAATTCAAACTAATAGTTATAACTAGAAAAGAACACAAAATTACAAATGACGTAGTAAAGATCATGTTATCATTCAAAAAGAGCCGTTAAAACGTAAGAGGGCGCTCTCTAAACACTCATCGGTTTCAACCATTTTGAATAAAATATTGTGCATGTGATGCTTTGTTGAAATAGTGATTAGATAGAGAAATAACCAACAACTATTTAAATACCTATTTAGTAACTTTTTGAAAAGAGGAAGCATTTTTTAAATATTTTTAACGGCTCGTTAAAAAATCTCTAATAAACCTGGGGCCCCAGGTTTATTACAAATTGTTATATTTATGGATATTTCAGCCGTCTCTGAACCGATTTTGATCAAACAAAGATGATTTTATTATTTAAATATTATGCTCTTTCAAATTTTACACTCAGTTTTTCATTACCTCACAAAAAAAAAAGTAGTCTAGCGCCCTCTCTACCAAAACTCAACTATCCCTTTAACTGAACCACAACATCGGATAACCTTTTAAGAAAGAATATTATTTTGTGACTTCACACCACAAAATGACCGTTATGTCGCAGTGGTAGTTTCTCTTTTATTAACTGAATTTCGATTTTGATACTTATTGATTGATGGTATCTTAATCATCCTTCTATGAAATTTTTAGCAAAAAAATCATGTTGAAATATGATTTTTCATCAAACAAAAATGATCCAATTACAGCACTTGATTGGATGCAGAACTTTGAAGTGGGCCACTTTATCCCTAATTCAAACCTCTTCAGCCATGTTCTAAATCGTTTGCGCTCATTTTGAGAGGAGTTGGTTAGTCCGAATATGACAAACGGCATCACTGTTGTTTTGTGGTGTAAGGTATATGGTAAGGTATATTATATTTTAATATCTTTATCCAGACTGTACATTACATGTAGTACCATTTTTCTTCAGACTCATGGTACAGTCTGTCAGACTTTAACACTTTTCTTAGACACACAGTATATATGCCTTTTTTTTTATCATGATTGAATTAAGTGTGTATGTACAATAACACTCAAGTTTATTTTGTTTTGTATTAGGTTTGGACCTGCTGAAGAGGCTGTCGCTGAGCCCCTGAGCTTCTGTGAAAAGCAGCCAAGGAAAGAAGGCAACTTGAAAGAGGGTTACTGTCAGTGCCTCTATGTCAAAGGTATGTCGACCCAATTATTAGGCTGATCACGTTTTTCTTTGCATAACACCTAGTAGACAACTATTAACCCGTTCCCTTCGAGATTCTAAAATCTCCATAGACTTTGTACACAACCCACTCAGTTCCCGTAGTCAAGGGGTTAACAATTAACAAATTAATACATTTGATTATTATAACCTCTGAAGTAGTTGCATTTTCTTTCAAATAGAATGTGTTCAAGTTCGGAACTGTTAGGTTTAAATTGTATGTTCACTTAGCTATGTTAGCCCTTGTAGTATTTTCGGGACCAGTCCGTGATGAGAGAAAGTTTTGTACAAGTATTTTCAGGACCTGTGATGATGATGTGTTTGCTTTATTACTTTCATGGTACCTTATGGTCCAGTTGGTCCAGGCTAGCCCATAAATTGAACCTTTTACTATTATTGTTGTTATTATTATCATGCTTTTAGGCTACTTTATGGTCCAGAGGCCCCAAGCAAGACCACACCTTGCAATCAAGAGTCAGAAAGAGGGAACAGTCTTGCTGGAGAGGTGCATGGAAATCAGACAGGCCAATCTGAGAGTATCAACCATAGCAGGCACTATACAAATCAAACATTGCAATTATTACTATCATTATTATTTTAGGCTACCTTATGGTCCAAGAAAGGCCCCAAGCAAGACCACACCTTGCGATCAAGAGTCAGAAAGAGGGAACAGTCTTGCTGGAGAGGTGCATGGAAATCAGACAGGCCAATCTGGGAGTATCATACCATAGCAGGCACTAAATTGAATCAAACATTATAATTATTTCTATCTTTATTATTTCAGGCTACCTCATGGTGCAGAAGCCCCAAGCAAGACCACACCTTGCGATCAAGAGTCAGAAGGAAGGCACAGTCCTGCTGGAGAGGTGCATGGAAATCAGACAGGCCAATCTGGGAGTATCATACCATAGCAGGCACTAAATTGAAACAAACATTATAATTATTTCTATCTTTATTATTTCAGGCTACCTCATGGTGCAGAAGCCCCAAGCAAGACCACACCTTGCGATCAAGAGTCAGAAAGAGGGAACAGTCTTGCTGGAGAGGTGCATGGAAATCAGACAGGCCAATCTGAGATAGCAGGCACTATATATATATATCAAACATTATAATTATTTATATCATTATTATTTCAGGCTACCTTATGGTGCAGAAGCCCCAGGCCAGACCACACCTTGCAATCAAGAGTCAGAAAGAGGGCACTGTCTTGCTGGAGAGGTGCATGGAGATCAGACAGGCCAATCTGAAGGATAGCGTTGTCACAGCACGCACCATCAATGCCCTGGGATCATGCCTCTTTAGGTGGGTTTCCTTGGCAACCTTTACTTTTTATCAGAAGCAGTAATGTATACAATGTATGTTTTCCCTTAGTCTCTCTTATCAGATGTCAATATGGCTGGGTTTTTTTTGATACATGTTTGTTTCTTAATATCAATAAAAATAGACCAACATAAACAATTAAAAGAAATAAAAACTGGAGAGGTGCATGGCAAATGGAAAACGGGCAAATGTCTGGATTGTCTTTTTGCACATAAACCCTTCATAAACTCCCCCTGTTCCTCTTCCAGATGTCATTATGTATTTCTTGTTAAGAGTTCATATCTGAAAAGAAATAGTTTTAAACTGAACCCAAAACATAATCTGACTTGCAACCAATCAAGCACTTGTTAGCAAACTATATGAGTTAAAGGCCAGTTTATTTTGTGAGGTTAAAGGTCACAGGGCCTTTTTTATGCTCCCCAACAGTCATGAACTTTTTTTTTCTGCGATATGCATAGTAGCCTTTGACAAATTCAGCTAATCAAGCTGCTATTTACTCAACCAATTAGATATAAAGGTCACACATAAAATGGACAATGCTAGAGGATTTGTGTGTATTATGCAGTCTGACTTACTTACTTGACTTATGCTGTTCACTATGCTGTTCACTTGAGTGGTGGCATCCGCTAAGTGATTCCCTGCCATTTGTTCCAGTCTCTTGTCAGGTGAATTGCCTCAGCTATTGGTAGGTTTAAATAAGTAAGGTTATATTTTCTTTTTTTGTTAATCCTGTTGATGTTTTTGTTCTTCAGACGTGAAGAGTTTGAGCAGGCTCTTGGCAAACACATGGCAGCCTGGAAGATGATGGAGCGCGTGACCAACAATCACCCAGAGGCGCACCCGGACTCCACCTTCTACCTGATGAATGCTGGCACCTGTTATCATGAGCTGGGTTACAAATACAGCATCAGCATCACACAGAAGGACAAGGGAAAGGAGTGAGCATGCTACCTTCATGAATATTCTTATGGTTGTAACAATGCTAGCACATGTTATCATGTGTTTAATTTAGTGGGCTTGTATGGTGGTGATCTTTTTAATGATGATAATGGTTATGGGCAACTCCAGCGTCACGGACATTACAAACAGACAGTATTTTCATGACTTTCCAATGCCACTACTAATTCATACCTCTACCTAATGTCTAACTTTTATTTTGATTACAAAGCAATAGCCTGGTTAAGTATGCAAAAAAAGTTTCAGAACATTTATCCAATTCGTTGAGTAATTCTGCAAAATGTGCGCCGTCACGGACATTACATTTTTTGGACATGACTTTTTGCATCCATATACATCTTTTCAAAAATCTGTGAGTTCTGAGACCTCACAAAGGTGATTTAGGTATTCAATTATAGACAAGGCAATGATGAATTGAATCCAAGTTGGATTTTGCGAAACGGGCCAGGTATATGTGATCTAGACAACAAAACGTTGCGTTACGGACATTACATTTTTCAGCGTCACGGACATTACAGTTTGTCCAGAGGATTTGATTAATTAAAAAATATACTTTAGAGCACTCAAAAGACTGAAATTTTAATCTGAAAAGGTACTTTGATTATCAGTCATCAAATTTGGTGCCTTAAATAATAATATTACCAGAAAATTTGGAAAATATAAGGATTTTCCTAAAATGTGCACAGGGTAGTCCCATGTGTGGAGTTTCATGTATGGTTTCCGTTTCTCCTATAAGGAGACACCCGAGAATAAAAAAAATCATGTGAACTGAAAGATATAATCATAGGATCATGTATGGAAAAATAATCCAGAAAAAATCAATAGGATTTGAAATAGAGCCAATTGTTTTTTTTAGTTCATATCCACTTTTTCGTGGAATTGCCCTTATGTTAAATAATGATAATATTCTCGATATATATAGCGCATAATATATTTGATATTATGACTCCGATCATAGGATACAATGCAAACCAGCACACATTGTGTGCACCATACCCACTCCCTGGGGAGCATTCCTTCCAAGCGGCTCATGGGCAAATGGTGTTAATGGTTATAATAATGGTTGTTGTCAAATAGTTTATAGTATTTTTCATGAGATACTTGTGAGATGACTGGATGTAAAGGAATGTCAAGTTACTTTTTTCTCTGTTCTATTCATATCGTCATAGGAACTATGAGAAAGCGATCACAGCTTACAGCAAGGGTAGGGAGATGCTGAGGGGTGTCGGAATGGACAAGACATCCATCATGGGCATCATGCTCAAGAACTTGGCCATGACGTACTGCGAGATGAAAGACTACAAGAGGGCCCTCGACCTCAACGACCAGGCGACGGGAATCCGTACGCAGACGCTTGGTGATGATCACCCGGACGTGGCACGGTCGCACTACTTCAGCGGCTCCCTCTATATGTCCCTGGGAGACGATAAGAGGAAGGCGGGAGGTGGCAACATCAGTGTGTGTAAGTCAGCGGCTCGAATACGTTTCATTTTTTAAAGGACAATGAAACTATGGCTTTCAGCTACTATTATCATTTAGAGGGTGAACAGACATGTAATTTGATACATGACTTGGTAATTTTGGCCTACTGGATCCCATAAAATCCTTCTGTGAACATACCCAAATTTTACTAATTTTTACGATGGCAAAAGATGATGGGAGCGGCCATGTTTGTGTAACTACCCGACATGCTTCGCAAATTATGGTGCGGTGAATGCAGGAATTGCATCACTGATCGATCTCAGTGGTGTCCGCACTTACGTAACAATGGCGCCCTCCTGCGTTCGCATGAATAGTGGTGTACCCGATTGTGTTTGCACATCTTTCATCCAAAGCAGAAATCTAAGTCGGGGTAATGTTATGGGGGATAATGAAATGAACAAGCATATTACGATGTATAAAGTAGGATAATTCTATTCTAGAGTTGCATTGGCCTTTAACTGAGTAAAAGTGATTAGACGAACTATCATATCTAGCAGACCCTTCGTATGGGCTGAAATGACAAGTACATGTTTGTTACATGAAGCTAAATACCATTTACATGTATGAACTAAAAGTTGCCTGAAAACTCAATGGTATGCTCCAAACGGTTCACTGTACCTTTTATGTAAGCATAATTTGCAATGCAGAGTAACTTTAGTGAGTATTAATTAGACAAAGGACAATCGACAGGCTTCGACTAGGCTATCCTTTATGTAGTGCATATTATTACATTTTTTTTCTGAAAAGTCTTTTATCTCTGTCTTTTCCGATCCAATAGATGAGATCGAAGAATACCGCAAGGCGAAGGAATGTTTCGACAGAGCGTTGGAAGTGGAATTCAAGGTCGGGTACGCCCGTCGCAGCATGGACTATGATGACTTGAAGGAAGACTTGGCGAAACTGCTTGTGAAGGTACTCCACAAGAAGACTGAGTGGGAACGCTACCGGGTGAAGCTCAAGGTATACACATTGTAAAGCATCTTCTGACAATTAATATACAGGGAAACCCCGTTATAACGAGGTAGTCTGGACTATCGATTTTACCTCCTTATAACCGGAATCTCGCTATAACCGAGCTCGTTATAAGTGGATCATTATGCCATTGGAACAATCGGGACCAAAGGATTCTCCTCGTTATAAACAGTACCTCGTTATAAGCGAGCTCGTTATAACGGGTTTCCCTGTAGTTTTCTGGACTATTTTTAATTTTTAATTTCGGGAACAACTCAACTTTTTCCATTGTCAACTCAACTCAAACAGTATATGTACGGAGTTTCAGGTATGAGTTTCAGTCACATCTCCTGCACACAAAAAAAGAATCTATTCTACATCTCACTCAATGTGATTTGTGTACTTTCTATCAGTCTGTAACTTACATCCAAGTCAGCATAAGAGAATCTTCTGGAATGAAGGAGGCAGTGACATGAATATGCAGAACTTTAACCAAAAATATTAATTTCAACAAGCAACAAAAAACAAATAAAAACAAACCTTGACTTAAATTTGCTGTTGGATGTGTTTTTGTTCTTTCTTTAGGAACATGAACAAGGGGTTCTTGCGCCTGTCCGCAAGGGAGAGCCAGAGGGTGCTACACCAAGCACCAGCACGGCTTTTGCAGAAAGGAAGAGAAGCTCAGGTGATTGTAATTCTCATTATACCACAGTGGAACCTTGTTATACATGGTGGCTCTCAAAAAGTGGAACAGGGTACTTGCCATCATAAAGACATGTGATGACTAGGTTCACGGGATAGGGCATCTTCTACATCGAACAACGAACAATACGCGCGCCATTCTTAGTGCGCATTCAGCTGTGTGCCGAGAGAAGGGGCATAGTTGTTTGATGCTATGACGGGCAGGAAGTGCGATTTATCAGGCACTGACTTGGTAAAAAGTGACAAAAGTTGGAACCTGACATGGTGTCACTTGAGACATCCGAAAACAAAAAGTACTTGACCAAAATTACTGGTCTCGGTATCATTTTTCTTTGTAAAAGATGCCCTATCCTATGAACCACGTCATCATGTTTCTTTATTATGGCAAGTACCTCCGTTCCGTTTTTGGGGCCACCCTGTATAGAGATAGAGCTCTGGTAACGCAAAGCCCTCTTATAGCATGGTTGTTTTGCTTGTTTTTTTTCCCCCTGATATAACAAGATACAACAAGTTTCTTGGACCCCTTTAAAAAACAGCTTTTAGCTGACAAGGGCACTCTATCCCATGAGTGGAGAATAATACACTTTGAAACATACCTGATGTAAAAAGGGAATAAAAAGGCAATTACTATTATGGTTTTTGTATACTCCGCAAAAAAAGAAACTGGACACTGTATAAGTTGAAATATTTCACACTAATGTACGATAAAGTGTACATGATCATATATCAAATTAAAGGGAATTTAGTCCTCTACATGCAGGGTATAACTTATAGGTGTAATCGTTCATGCATGAAATGCCATGGTCAATTAACACTAGTAAGGTCTGTTTTCAAAAATAGCAAAACAATGGCGGACCACACCATTCGACTGAAGTGATAGTAAGCGTTTCACTTAAAACAAGATGAGCGGGGCAAGTAAATTATGACATTATTCAACTTTATTGTTATGAACAAACTCTGGAAATACAAATTTGTCAATAAAACACGGCCAGGTTATGAGAGCACTATCATACTGGTCTGTATTACAGGCATGAAGCTTGTCTATTTCAAGTGTCCCCTGAAATTTTAACCATATTTACCTAGAGAAATGTAATGTTAAAGACTGCCCAACTGTTTGACCAAGGGTGACTTCAGCTTTTGAAGATCTTTGGACTACGGTATAATTCTTGAGAATAATTTATACCATTTTCATGCTGAAATAAGGGCACAAACTGTGGTTTTGACTAATAAAGCTTTGCCATGGAATTCCCCATTTTGTTACTTTTGGATGAAAATAACAGCTATAACGTTCACAATTTGTCTTCATTTATACTTTTTATTGAGATGAAGATAGAAAAGATCACATTTGTAATGAAAAATTATGCCATCTCATGAATATAGCGTTTTACATTATGCTTATCAACATTTATATGGTTGAGTGGATGTTCCATTTCTGCTATTTTTGAAAACAGACCTTGGTGTAGTTAATTGACCGTGACAAGTCATGCATGAATGATTTCATCTGGATTTCATGCGAATATTGAAGAGGGTAATTTTATCTTTAATTTGATATACAATATCATATATTTTATCGTTAATGAATACGAAATATTTGGTCTCATACAAGTGTCCAGTTTCTTTTTTTGCAGAGTATATAATGAGGGTTATCTTTTCATTTTCTTGATTATTTGCGATTCTTATATTTGTATTACTTCAACAATAAACTTCATTTATACATTCTTTTCTATGAGGTAGCAATGTTGAATACAATGGATATATGTATGTCACTTTGTTTTTACCCGGAAAGGTTCTGTCTTATTTATCATAAGTGCTTCGTTTTATATAAGAACATTGTATAAAGGGTATCACTTTTCAAGTCAATGGCTTAATGTTGTGATTTCCTTGTTAAATTATGCTGTGTATGGATTGATGAATAAATAAATGGATGGATGGATGAATACATGAATGAATCAATCACTTAATCGATGAATGAACAAATTAACTTACTCAATCTCTTTCTGTATTTCTCCCCAGATTCTCCAGGAATCGGTGACCTCCTCGATCCAGACAGTCCTCCTGACCCCAAGAAGTGCATGCTGAGCTGAGAGAGACTGCTACAAGACAGCAACAAATCACGCCAAGTTGAGTCTTTGAGTCCGGTCGAGTTGAGTTGAGTCGAGTCAAGCCCCCAGTAATTCATAAACTCTTAGATACAGTCAGTCCTCCTGATTCCAAGAAGTGCTTCCTTTCCTGAGAGAGACTGCTACTAGACAGCAACAAGACGCGTCAAGTTGAGTAAAGTCATTGAGTGAGATCGAGTCAGGTCGAGTCAAGCCCCCAGTAATCCATGAATTCTTAGATACAGTCAGTCCACCTGATCCCAAGAAGTGCTTTCTGAGCTGAGAGAGACTGCTACAAGACAGCAATAAATTACGCCAAGTTGAGTCAGTCATTGACTGAGATCGAGTCAGGTTGAATCGAGTCAAGCCCCCAGTAATTCATAAACTCTTAGATACAGTCAGTCCACCTGATCCCAAGAAGTGCTTTCTGAGCCGAGAGAGACTGCTACATGTACTTGTCAGCAATAATCATGTTAACATTATGGATGTTGAAAGCCGTTTAGAAACCATAGGTACCTCTTTTTTTAATGTGATGAATATTCCCCAACTAAATTATAATTATTATACGTGTATCTGACAACTTAGCATCACATAGAGAAGGCTCCAACTTACAAGATGGTGTACTAGTTAACTGAACTTGGCCCAAAAGTTACTTAACGCCCTTCTCATTCTCCCCTGATGAAAGCTACAGAAATAGGCTAATCCAGAATAATGTTATACCAATTGTGACCAGCTTTAGCAAAACCCGGTAATTCGTGTTTTGAAGAAATTGGCATTTTAAGTTCACACAAAGTGTGTAAAAGACCTATGATTGTAAAATTGAAACAATCATATCGTCGCCAATTATTGACCAATTAGTTAGAACAAAGGATCAAATGAAAGCTTGTAAAGAGGCCTTTCTAATGGTATGAAAATCTACATTTTTATTTTTACCGACAAGTGCCGGGTTTTGCTATAGCCGGTCACAATTCTCTCCCATCTCAAGAAACATGTACGATTATTTTGCCTAAAAAAAAAATAACAACTCATTGTGTAATCATTATACAAATGATGCGCAGGTATGAGTGAGTCGGTAGGAATTGTTTGCACAAGGTAACTATGGAACTGTTAAACCCACGAGGCGAAGCCGAGTGGGTTTAGACTAGTTTCCATAGTTACCGCGTGCAAACAATTCCACCGACCCACGAAATAAACTTGCGCATCATCTGTTTTATAGAATGGGCATTGTTACGCCCCCCAAAAAGTCAAAAAATTAAAAATTAGAAAAATTACCGGATGCATGATTTTTTTACCGGACGCATGACTTTTCATGCATCCAGTACAATTAATTGTCTGCACAAATTTTGCTCTAAACCAATCAGATTGCAGGGATTTATCAACCCATTCTATAAACATGTTTGTTACATTTCAGTACAAAAGACTTTGACAAGACATACCCTTTTCCAGTTCCAGGATCCCTATTATTGTTTGATTTATTAGGAATGTTGTATTTCTGCATGTACTTTAAAATTTAATTTTGTGCAGCGGTTATTTGCTGAGTACAACTCATATATGTATGAATATAGGTTATTTACTTGTACATTCCTTTTATCAACTATTATAATAGTTTAATAATTAAACTTGTCCATATCTTCATGAACAATTCATGATAACTGTCTTGTTTGTAAGTAGGGTACAGTGAACACTGTCCCTAAAAATGAATATATTATATTGAAAATACACATTTACCAAAATAATGTTCTTTAAAGAAATCATGAAAATTGATGTTCATGGTGTTTTTGTCAATTTATAGAATAATGAACACTTGGGTGTTACATCATTGATTTATGGAGGAGAGTTCCATGATTATAATCATGGTTAGTGAAATTACTTCCTTACTAATACTTAGAGGTTCTAATTAGATAAAATAGTGTTCTTGATAGGAATCATGACTTTTTGCCAATCATCCCCCAGGGGTGTTTCCCAAAGATTCCAAGGCTAACCTAATTTCTAAGCTCGAATAATACAATTATGGAAAGTCATTATTTGCTATTTGAAATGTATACATCAATTATTTATTAATGCAACATTACATTTTGTTTATAAGCATAAGTATTTTTTTATTATCAAAGATATATCATATTCGTAATGTAAAATTCATTTAAAGTCTGAATTATGTGCATTTGTGCTCTTGAATATTTGTCAATTCCAAGGCTACACATGGCTTTCCATAAATTTAAGTTCATTTGAATATCTTTGTAAACCACCCGGAGTTACATAATATAAGGAAGTAATTGTTGCTGTGACTGAGTTTGTTTTGTTTCGATTTCTGCTGAAGCTGTACAACTTTATCTGAAATATTCTTTGTGTGTTTTCATTTGCCAATTGATATTCAATATTTTATTCAAGAAAAGTACTGGAAACCCTGTGGAGAAAAAACATGATATTCCTTGTTTGTCCTGAATGTGTTTGATTGTGAATATTATAATAATGTTGACGTGAAATTTATTACAAATTTTTCATAATGTTCACATTCCTTTTATTAATGTAAATGTTCAATGATTTGTAATATTTGTATATATTAGTTTAATCCCTGTTTTGCTCGTAAACATGTTTACTGCTGTTCTTGTCATTATTATTAGGCTAAATAACAATTTAAGCTAATTTTAGCATTTTAGCCCCCAAAGCAACTCATTACGAATTTCAATTATAGATGTAATATATGCAATATTCAGATTTGTGTTTAGCAATTAGAGTTCTAGCAATAGTATTTAGAGAATACCATTTATGGTGTATATTTGTTATAGTAAATTATACAATTTGCAGTACTATTATCCCTATCAAATTAATGCTACACATAGTAATTTTAATATGTACATATATATTATATATTTTGTTATTAATAATGATCTGAATTACAGTCATGTACTTGTAATTGATAATTACATTTTTGGGGTCAAATTAACAGTTCAACTAGACTGATACAATGTAATATGGTGTTATTGTTTATTTGTTGACCATCAATTCATGTGTGCACACACACATACTTGTTTTCGCCGTCAGTCAGGGAGGAAGGCATGACACCATCCAAGTGTGGAGTTCTTAAGTTTTAGGATATTCTGGATAATTTTACCAAATTCTGGATGAGAAAAGATGAGAAAATGTTGGAATATTTAAAAGTTAACTAAATTGAACTTTACGGATGTCTGGAAGCATGTTTCATTCAATTTTAATAACTTTGTAAACTGCGGAGCTCCACGGTTGGGTGTGCCTCCACAGCTACAAGGTGTGTTTACTTATAAATCTCCCTGATTGACGGTGAATACAAGTGCACAAACACACACACACACACGCGCACATACAAATACATTCTATCCTCTTTCAACACGAACAACAAAGTGTGTGTAAATTAAGTAATACATCGTTTGTAGTTAGGACGTGTCTGAATATACAAATACAGTGAAACCTCATTATAACGAGCACCTTGGGCCCATTGAATTTACCTCGTTATATCAGATAGCTTGTTGCATCAGGGCTTAAAAACGATAATATACATAGAATTTAGACCTGTGCAATTACCTCGCTATATGATGACACACGCGGTACCCCGGGGTACCGTTGTACCCCGGGGTACCGCATTGTGTAGCGCCATCTTGTGTCCACTTAAAGCACAACCGTATTGCGTTGTGCATGCAGTGCAGCGCGCGCTTGTATGCACACGCTATACCCCAGTACAGCCCTAAAAAATAAATAAATAATTCAACAAAATGGCGGGTATTCGTTTGGTACCCCAGGGTACCATTTATGTCATCATATCGGGTACCTCGTTGTAACAGAGCTCGTTATAAAGAGGCTCCACTGTATTGTCTGTTTAGAAATGGTGTAAAATATCCCCTTTTAAGATATCCTCTACTTTACAGTACTGATTTTTAGCTACTTTGTGTTAAAATGGTAAAACCTGTTTTAAGTGTATTTATTCAAACTAGCTAGGTAATGTCCATTTGTTGCCAATATACTATTTTTGAGAGAATTCTTTTGTTGTAACATATTTTTTAATGCTTTAAAGATCAAATATTTCTAATAATACGTATATATATCAATAAATCATGTTTGAATAACGGAATTACACGTAATCTTGGAACAAAGGATGTACATAATATAGTGTACTTGTAAAACTAAGCACAAATTGATTGTGACCAAATTAATTAAAAGAAGGCAAAGAAAATGCGATTCCAATGGGATCCCATTTTCTTTGCCTTCTTTTAATCACAATATATTTCTGGTCAGTTTCTTTATATGTTTGAACAAATAAATTAAAAACATACTTATATGTGTACTCCTTTTTGTACCTCTTATGTGATGTGTGAGAGTTATTTTGTGGGTGTTCTTTTCAGTGGGGGGAGGGGGGGTGGGGTGGGGATGGGTGCATGTGTATTTCGTTTCTGAACTAATACTTTTCCCTGGCTCCACAGTAACTTGATCAAGTCGCAATAATTCATTTTTCTCATTGGGGTATTGATTTCTCCAATACAATACGACGACTTTCCAAGGGTTTTGCGGCACAAACTATGTATAATTATACTCATTTTACCCAATAGATGGGGCTATGCTAAATGATACAGAGCACGACATTGACCCCTGGGATCTCTCAGAGTCATGCACATATCACTCAATAGATGGCGCTATCTCTCTTACCCAAAACAATAAAACGAACCAAAAAACAGGCTAAATAGGCTTGTGGAAGGAAACTTAATTACATAAATTAAGAAAAGATAGAATGAATTAAAAGTAGGTACTAAGATAAATAGATAGATAGAGAGATAAATAAATAGATAGGGAGATAGATATATAGACATATGATTAGATAGATAGATAGATAGATAGATAGATAAATATATAAAGTTAGATATAGATAGATATGGATATGTTGCATTTTGTTTCCCTGAGAGAATTATTTTTTGTTTGTATGGGGGCACCCGGGGGCACAGAAAATGTGTGGGTGGGGGGGGGGGGGGGGGGGGGCACATGCCCTTTATCCAGATCCCCCGTAGCTACGCCTTGATTGACAGTATGATGAAGTCTTGTATAGCAAGCCTCATTCATTATTGCATTTTGTGATCAAATAAAAGAATTAATAACAGAGCTGTACTATAATTGTTATAATCTCACTCTGTTAAAAATAATGTAAAACTTATTTTATAATGTATACAATATTGGTCAATAGCAATTATACATGCAGGGTATTATTTTGTATGAATTTGTATTTTGTTTCTGAACTAATAATTTTCCCTGGCAATATTTCACTTTTCTCATTGGGAGTATTGATTTTTCCAATACAATACGACGACTTTCCAATGGTTTTGTGGCGCAAACTATGTATAATTATACTCATTTTACCCAATAGATGGCGCTATGCTAAATGATACAGAGCACGACAATGACCCCTGGGATCTCTCAGAGTCATGCACATACCACTCAATAGATGGCGCTATCTCTCTTACCCAACTCAGAGTCTACCGAAGTCTGCAGCATACAAATTGTATAGAGTTGCAAAGTCGTGCATACGTGCAAGATAGGTAATAACCGGTTCTTCATACATGCTGAAATTCCCACTGACATACTACTAGAATATGTAAACACAACATACAAAAAACAATAAAACGAACCTAAAACAGGCTAAATAGGCTTGTGGAAGGAAACTAAATTACATAAATTAAGAAATTATAGAATGATTTAAGAGTATTAGGTACTAAGATAAATATCTACATAGGACCTGTATAGATAATTATGTAGTTGTAGACAGATAAATAGATAGAAAGAAGAAAGGTAGATATATAAATGACATAGATATATAGATAAAAGAAAGGTAGATAAATGACATAGATATATTGATAGATAGATAGATAGATAGATAGATAGATAGATGGATAAATAGATATATAGATAGATAGATAGATAGATAGATAGATAGATAGATAGATAGATAGATAGATAGATATATAGATAATAGATAGATAGATAGATAGATAGATAGATAGATAGATAGATATATAGATAATAGATATATATATAGATAGATAGATAGATAGATAGATAGATAGATAGATAGATAGATAGATAGCTAGCTAGATAGATAGATAGATAGATAGATATATAGATAATAGATAGATAGATAGATAGATATAAAGATGATAGATAGATAGATAGATAGATAGATAGATAGATAGATAGATAGATAGATAGATAGATAGATAGATAGATAGATAGATAGATAGATAGATGGATGGATGGATGGATGGATGGATGGATGGATGGATGGATGGATGGATGGATGGATGGATGGATAGATAGATAGATAGATAGATAGATAGATAGATAGATAGATAGATAGATAGATAGATAGATATAGATATATAGATAGATAATAGACATCAGAACAAGCTGGAAGATAATTTACAGATAGATGGGTTTTACATGAACTATAACAAAGAGAATGAAATATTACACATATTATAATGTAATGGTATGTGAGAGATGATAATGGTTAAATAAAGATTGATATACAGATATGATCATAATTGCGGATAACGGATATAGCAATTACATGAGCTATAAGAAACTAGTGCCGGCAGTTGAGAGAAATTAAATACAATTACTTCCATTTTTGAATTATTTATTTAAGAATATATTAAATTGAAAGTTTGCATGCTTATTTTGATTTGATTGTGTATGTTTGTAAAATAGGGATGGTATGCGATTTATTCTTGTTAAATTGTTAACTCAGTCTGTATGGAAAGTTGTAATAAATTATTTCACTTTTCATAAAATTATAGGCCTTGAGAATGATAGTTAGATATATAGATAAATGTATCGACAGACGAATTATTTGAATAAGTACATAGTGGTAAAGGCCTACATAAACAATGAAGAATTTAGGAGGAAGTATTAAAGAGATGAAAACGTTCCATAATTTTGTTTTTTGGGTAACGTTATTAATTTACATTGAAATGAAGGCCTACTAGTATTTTGATTTATGGCAACCTACGTAATTCTGGTTTACATCGTTAAACTCAATTTTTTTTTTGTTTTTTTTGTTAAAGGTACCGTTGAGTATTGGTATTTCCCGAAGTGCCCCCCGATATTTTTTTGTGAGATAATTAAAAACTGACTGTCAAATTTGAAAGAACATACAATTTTAGTGACAGAATAAACTTTATTTGATCAAGATCGGTTCAGAAACGGCTGAAATATCCATAAGTATATTTTTATTCTAAAGATTCTCCACCGGTAATCAACGGGGATTATTTAGACTTTTTAGAAAACAAATTAAAATGCTTAAAGACTAGGCCTACTTGGAAAAAAATCTGGATAGGTTTTTAAAAAGTCGTTGATGATATCTCTATTGAATCATTATTTTAACAAAACGTTAAATGCACAATTTTGTATGAAAAATGGCTAAAACCAGTGATTTTCTTAAATAGCGCCCTCTTGAGTTGTAACGGATCTTTTTGAATGATAACAGGGGTTTTACTTAGTCGTTTGTAATTGTGTATACTTTTCGAGCATGGTGAAATTATCACTATTACTTTGTACCGTAATGGTGCAGGTTTTGGTTACTAAAGTTAAGTTTGACCAATACTCAACTATCCTTTTAACCAAAACTATTTATATAAAGACAGTCATGCAGATGAACGTGCAAACATATATTGTTACTGTTTTGCGTGGCGCTCTCATGCGGATCCACCACTGTCATCAGGCGCCACTCATAACGTAGTAACTAGTAGTACACCAATGCACAGAATACGGTACGCCGCAGACTCAGGGACCATCTTGGAATTGTCCCAGTGCCCGATTCTGTGTTCGTAATTACTGTACGGTAGCAATCTGTACGCGATGTGAATAGAGAATGGGAAGGATAGACTGAGGCTGCGAGCGACTCACGGCGAGGACCGCGGCCGCGCACAGCTGTGCACACCGCAGCGGCACGGTCCGGCTAGGAAGCTGAAGGTACACATCATTGACCGAAAATTTTCCTCAGAGTGTTCAAAATATTACCCTTGGGTTATTTAAGTCCACGGGGGAAATTTTACACACGGTATACCTAGGTAATGTTGTGCTATATATATGATTTGTGTTTTGTAATATTCTGTTGAGATGGAAATATAAACAAACAGTGAAACATTTCTAATGAAATAATTAATACCAATGGGATAGCGTAGTCGAGTTATAATCGGGGGGGGGGGGGGGAGGGGGGGGAGAGGAGGGAGCAGTATAATGAGGAGGCACTTTATGTTTGTTTGTTTTTTTCAAAGGATTTCCGGCTGATGTATTTTGTTATTGTTATGGTCAAATCATAATTTTTTTCCTGCGGGGGTGGGGGGGGGGGGGGGGGGGGTGGGGACGTAATTATCATTATGTTAAATTGGTGAGAATTGGAGTCATAAGGTCAGGTGTATGGCTGGAGGAATAGATCGATGGGTAATTAGTGTATCTGATTATCAGCATACTCCATTGTGATATAATGTTAATACCATTTATGGACGACCAATATAATTTTTAAAACACAAGTTGCACCGCGAGTGTAATCACTTATAAACCATGCATCTATGCGATATAGAGAATAAGATATAATAGTACAGTACATTATTTTGGAAGAGATGGCGTATGAGGTGTTAATATTCGCGTTGAAATAATGTTAATACCCGCTTATTTTTTGTTTACGGTACTAACATGCATGTCAGTGGCGTATTTTTTCAAGGGGGGGGGGGGGGGAGGGTTATTTCGTCAACCGAATTTCTGTAAGCGGGGGGGGGGGGGGGGGGGTGTCCGCAGAAAAATGTTCATAGCCGAGACCAAGTACCTTCAACATTTTCGAGGCCGAGGCCGAGACCAAGTACCTTGACAATTTTTGGGGCCGAGACCAAGACTGGTCAAACAATTTCGAAGCCAAGACCAAGACCATTGGTTGAGAATCCTGTAAGCGGGGGGGGGGGGGGGGGGGGAGGGGGGGGTAGAAAATTTCTAGGCCGAGACCGAGAATTTTCAACATTTTCGAGGCCGAGACCAGGATTCTTCGCAATTTTCGGGGCCGAGACCATTGGTAATGACGGTCGAGACCCCTAAAATGTGGTCTTGAGACCAGCTACAATTTGTATAGGGGAGGGAGGGGGGGTTCAAACCCCCCAAAACATTCATTTTTTGGTCAAAGGGGGGAGGGGGGTTGAACCCCCCCCCCCCCCCTGGGTACGCCTTTGATGCATACATGTACAAACTCTGCTCTACAATAATATGGGACAGTGCACGGGGTAGCTATAGGGCATGGGTTGGGGCAGTGACGTCGCGGCGGTGGTGGTGGTGGGGGGGGGGGGGGGGGGGGAGGCACTTGCCAACCCCACAATAATTTCCCCCAAAACAGGAAAAAAAAACATAATGGGACAATTTGTGAAAAATAAAGAAATACA